>LOJH01032867.1:0-16431 GCA_001685095.1 Ellobius talpinus
TTTATTAACCAATGAAAGTAACACATAGACAGATAACCCTCCTCCATCAGTACATCTGCCAAGAGAACTCAAAGTTAGCCCCTAACATAGCTCAGGCCTACTGGACTCTAGTGGCCTTTGGCCACCACCTGAAACAGATTATCTCTTCTTCATCAAACCACATTAGTAAGGGCTGGGCTGTGGACTGGCTGTGCTGCTCCCTAACTCACATGTCAGAGCTCTAAGTCCCACTGTGCTAGAGTTTAGAAGCAGGGCTTTGAGAAGTATATATGTCCTGAGAGTGGAACCCACACTAGGGGCTTAGTGGCTCATTGAGAAGACCCATGAAGAATATTACTTCCTCCTCTGCCCTCTATCAAGCAAAGAAAGGCATCTGCAAGCCAGGAAGCAGTTTGGATCAGTTACTTTTCTATTGCTGTGATAAAATACCATGACCAAAACCAACTTATGGACGAGTTTATTTTGGGTTATGGTTCTGACAGAAGGGGTCATAATGGTGGGTGTGGTGGTCTGAAAAATAAAAGGCTCCTATAGGTCTGTAGAGAGCGGCACTATTAGGAGGTCTGGCCTTGATGGAGGAAGTGTGTCACTGGGGATGGGCTTTGAGGTTTCAGAAGCTCAAGTCAAGCCTAGTGTTTCACTGTCACTTCCTGCTGTCGCTGATCCTGATGTAGAACTCTTGGCTCCTCTCTAGCACCATGTCTGTCCATGTGCCACCATAGCTCCTGACATGACAAAAATGGACTAACCCCCTTCACTGTAAGTCAGACCCAAATAAATGTTTACCTTTATAAGAGTTGCCAAGGCCATGTTGTCTCTTCATAGCAATAGAAACCCTAAGAAAGACAGTAGGGGAGCCATGGTAGCAGGCCGCTGTTAGCTGGGAGCTGAGAGAGCTCATCTTCAACCCCAAATAAGAAGCAGAGAACAAGCAAAGGGAAGCTATAGACTCTGAAAGCACCCCCACCCAGGGCTAAGGATGTACTTCCTTCATCAAGGCTCTGCCTCCTACAGGTTCCACAAACCCCACTCCCCCTTAATTAGTGCCATCAACTGGGGGACCCACTGGTCAGATATTTGAACTTAAAGGGAAAATTTCTCATTTTGCCACCACAAGGGTCTGTACCAGAATACATCCATGCTGCCCTATTTCAGGTCTTCAAGTTCCCAGAACGCGAGAAGTACATTGCTTCTGTTTAAACCACCCAGTCTGAGATAGTCTGTTACACTATCTTGAAGTAACTGGGACAGGCTGACTAGGGCCACTTCCTTCTCTCCCTAGTGCATTTCCCCCTCTTCTCACATGGTCCACGAAGCAGCTTAGCCAGGCTGATGTAGGAATAGATGTACACACAGGGAGTTTCCGGACCCCTTCCATCTCTGATAGGGGTCTTCTCTGTTGCTTCTGTGGGGAGAAGGGGAGATTTGGGCAGGTGATGGCTAAGCCTTTGCAATGAGTTCTGGATCCTCCAAAGCCTTCATGAGCTTCTCAAAGTGCCAAAAATTTTGTTTGGATTTGTTGTGGTTTTATTGTTATTGTTATGCTGTTCTAGGTGAAAAGTGGGGAAGATGGTGATGGTTCAGAAGGGGGAGGAGGTGAAAACAAGCCACAAGCCTGTTCTTTTTTTTTCTTTTTTGTTTTGAGACAGGGTTTCTTTGTGTAGCCTTGGCTGTCCTAGAACTCACTCTGTAGACCAGGCTGGTCTCAAAATCATGGAGATCCACCTGCCTCTGCCTCCCAAGTCACCATGGTGGCACCACCACCGCCCAGCTAGTTCTTTTACTGTTTTCATAAGCCCCAAGGAGAGTTCGACACCCCTGGTTGATAGCTGCTCTTAGAAGTGGTTTATTCTCTCTCTACAATGGATTCTAGCTGCCAATTGTGAGGTAAAATAGAGTCCTAGTCAGACACGTATGCATACTTACCACATACTATATATGTACCCTGTGAAGAAAACCTCCTGCCCAGTTAGAAAAATCAGTCTCAAATAAGGGGAATGAAGTCATCTCAACTTGTACCCTGTAAGTGGCAGTGATGGCATTCAAATGAGGTTTGCCCTATACCAATGTGCACAGAGAGAAGGGGCACTCTCTGTAACAGGGCTGGAAAACAGAGAAAAATGACAGGTGATGACATAGATCTGTGTCTGCCTAATTGGAAGAATGAGCAAGAAGGGCAAGACAGAGAGAATGGCTCATTAGGGGCTGTTCCAACCTGGGTCTTACTGGACTGAAACAATGAGATATGGTAATCTCTTGGGCCATAGCTATAGGGAAGGCGTGCAGAAACATCTTGGCGTTCCCTGGTGCTATTGCCTGAAAGACTGATACAACTTAAACAGCATAGGCTGTTCCCTCCCATGCCCCTGACTCTGAGGCCTCAGGACCAGGCCAGGGCAAGCAAAAGGTGAGAACACTCTGGGAGCAGCCATTGACTGAACAGGAAGGCACAAGTTGCCAGTGTTATAAAAGAGCCTGAGCTATTGTGTAGCCGTTTCCACTGATGGTAAAACCTTCCATCTTGGAGGAGAGTCAATAAGACTCATGTTCTAAGAGTAGATGAAACATTCAATCGTGCAGGGAACCTTTAAGACAGGAAGTGGAAAAAAAACCTCAAAATAGCTTCAGAAGCTCCCTGAAACTGAGCAGATTCACTAGACCTCTCCCTCACCAAGCACGAACCGAGCAGTCAAGTCTGCTGAGAGTCGCTCTCAGACAAATGGAGCTGCCTGGAAAAGGCTCACACCAGCTGGACTGCTTGGAAGAAGCAGAGAGCAGTCCAGCTGTCTGGGAGGCCCAGACCTATTGAACTACTTGGGAAGAGTACTCTGTAGCCCACTGTGGGCAGCACCATTCCCTGAGCAGGGGATCCTGTACTGTGGGTGTATAGCAAGGGTACTGAGTATGAGTAGGTGCTAACACATTCTTTTCTCTCTTCTCTGGGTTGTGTTTGTGATGGAACCAGATGCTTCAAATTCCTACCTTGATGTCTCTGCAGTGATAGACTATAACCTGGAATTGTCAACTAAAATAAGCCCATTCTCCCCTAAGCTGCTTTCCTACAGAGCATTTTATCACAACAGGAAGGAAACTAGGACACATCCTTTCCCTCATTTAAAAACAGTCCTCCTACTATTGGGTTTTAAAGGGTCTTATGCATTCTGCACACACATCTTTTTAACAGATATATGTTTGCAAATATCTTTTTCTCAGTTTACAGTTTGTCTTTCCTTGTGTTTAACAGTTTCTTTTGAGGATCCAAAGTTTGTGATTTTGGTATTATCAGAGTTTTCTTTTCTGATTCATGATTTTAATATCCTACATTAGTATATTCCCTGACCCAAGAGTGTTTGTTCTTTATTTTTAAAGAGTTTTATATTTTTAGTTGAGGTCTATTTTTCATTTTGAATTGATACGCTACACTGTCGTCTCTCTTTTGTTCCCTTTCCATGCAGGCATCTAATGGTTTTGCAATCACTTGAAAAGACTATTTCCCTTAAATTAGCATTACACCTTGCAAGAAAAATCAATTACAGATCTGTTTGGATCTTCTACTGTGTTCTATTGATGCATTTGCCTCCGTACAGAAGTATGGTGTTATCTTGGTAACTATCGTTTTGTACTAATTCTTAAAATTAGATACGCTAAAATCCCTCAACTTGGTTCTTTTTAAGAATTATTTTGGAAATATTCTTTCTTTAAGCTTTCTCATGAATCTTATACGGCTGGTCAATTTAAAAATTCCTATTAGGAAGTTGATTAGAATGATATTGAAACTAGGGATCAATTGGACATAATTGACATGTTAATAATATTGATTCTTCCAGCCAGCTATTACAGTTTATCTTTCTATTGTCTGGACCTTCTCTAAATTCTATAATCAGTTTTTTAATGGTAGCAGCAAACAATTTTGCAGTTTAGTGAGCTCAATCCTTCCATGTTTCATGATTTTTTTAATGTTTTAAGAAGTTCGTCCATGAGTACTGTGTTTAGATGGTCTTACTGAAGAAGCAGCAATGGAATTTTGTCTCTACCATTTTCCTGAGCATTCAGCCACTTCCCACTGTTCAGGTAGTGGCTTTGTTATCACGGGCCTATCTCTCACCTCACAGCACGACAGTTAGGAAAAGGGTGGGCAGTGGTGGGGTGGTCTGAGCTGAAGCCTCCCCTCAGCACTGATAATCGTGGAAGCTCCTGGTTCTCCATCTCCCATCTCCTTTTCAGTTTAAGGGGCATAATGATATCCACCTCCTAGGGGGAAAGACTTGGCAACCCATGTTAAACAACAGCAAGCACATAGAGAAAGCTTAAACCACGTTAGATTTTGTGATTTACTAGCCATGTGGCACAGACCTCTAATCTCATAGGCTAAGGCAGGAGGATCACATATTCAAGGTCTTCCTGGGTTATAGAGTTACTTTCAAGGCCAGGCTTAACAATTTAGTCAAAATCTGTTTCAAAATAAAGTATAAAAGGGCTACCCAGATGGGCTTGCACAGGCCTTTAGCCCCAACACTTGGGAGTCAGAGTCAGGTAGATCTCTGTGAGTTCAAGGTCAGCCTGATCTATAGAGTCAATTTCAGGTCATCAGGGACTGTACAGTGAGATCCTGACTCATGGCTAATTAAATAAACAAATAAAAATTAAAATGTAAAGTGGTTGGGAGTACTGAGAGGATGTCTCAGCTGGTAAAATTTTCTTTTTACCAGTATAATGACTTGAGTTTGAACCACTACACCTATGTAAAAAGCCAGGGTGGCAGCGTCTCTCGAATCCCAGCCCTGGGGAAGCAGAGACCAGACTGTTCCCTAGAATTCACTGTCCAGCCAGCCATGCTCAATGGGTGATCTCCAGTCAATAAGTCTCAAAAATAAGATTGCAAGCAATTGAGAAAGACATCTGGCATCGATCTCTGGCCTCCATATACACAAACACATACACGTACTAAGTGGATGCATTTCCACACATAATAAATAAATATAAATAGATAAATCAGTCACAAAACCTTTAAAACACAGAGCCTAATGCATAGCACGCAAGAAGCCCCAGTTATGACCAGTTTTGAATTGTATCCATATTAGCAGGGTTTGACAGACCTCCATATTAAGTATTTTATTTTTTAAAAATGATACTTGCTGAATAGTGAAGTTACATAAAAGCTTGTAAAAGAAACTCAGGTCCTAGAAGGAGCTGTCACAATATTGAGATGATGCCCAGACCAATTCAGAGAAAGAAAGCTGGCTGTTCTCGTCCACCAATGCTGAATGATTTTCTTAGGTGATCTGGAATATCCCCTGCCCCCATGGTGCCCTGTTTGTAAGCCTCACTTCAGACAGTGATATTCAGGCCAGGAACTAAAATCAATCTATTTATTGTAATGACTTTCAGTTACATACACCCAATTACCACTGTCATTAAGAAGACAGTAGCCGCCAATTTTGAGTAACCGTACAACATTAGGTGTTCAATGTGTAGAGATTTAAAGCAATGACCTTCTTGGGAATACATAAAAGGCTGTAGGATAAAAAAAAAACCTTTTGTTTTTCACTTGCCTCCTTTCTATAAAGCAAAATGAAATCTCTACCTACCTATTAATATTGGGCCAGAGAGGAGGTTCAAGAAGATATGAATAGTGATTGAACATGGTACGTGTTAGCATAACTGCTAAGGAAATTACCCGATTTAATTCCCGTCTTTCGGAATGGGTTTGGAAAAATCTAGACACCACGGATAATACAGGGAAAGAACACAGTTTCGTGAAACAGTATGGGAAGAGTAGAGTGAGATGCAAGCCCCGGATTTGACTATCATGCTCCTTTGTGTACCATATTGCTAGACTATCCGCCCTTAGCCTGGTCAGCTAGCCCCTGCTCCCGTGTGCTTTCTCCTTAAAATATGGAGAGGTAGAAAGGATAAACCGGAACTTGCTCTGGCTTGCCTTCTCTGGATCTAAGATCCATCCTCTGCCTTTCACACTTTTGTTCTAGTTGAAGGGGAAGAAAGTTACCTGAAGCAGGTGAGGAATTATCGTAGGATTTACCTAGGCCTTGGATTAACAACATAGAACAGTGAGTTCCTTCACCATACTAGCTGTGAATTAGTGCTACAGATCGCTACCTCATCTGTAAAACAGATTCAGCGGCAATTCTTCTGGGGCACGTAGAATCGGTCACACTGATTTTCAAGTTTCTAGAACATTGAAAAGTTAAGCAGTTGCCTTTCTGAACCTATTGTCTACCTACTTTGAAGAAGTCTCTGCAACAATGTTACCCACTTTTTGTTGCTATGATAAAACACCACTTAAGGCAGAAATAGTACGTTTTTGCTTATGTCTTCAAGGGGGAGTCCATAATGGTGGGGGAAGCAGGGAAGTCACTGCAGGAAGCTGAGAGGGCAAATTGAAAGTGGGGTGAAGCTATAAACTCACAAGGTTCCTACAATGAAACTCTACCCCTCAATGGTCCATTATCCCAGCCCCACACCAACTGGGGACCAAGTGTCCAGATACTTGAGCCTTTGGGGGACATTTCGGTGAAACTAACACAGACTTCATAATAAACAGTTGTGGCCTGAAGGCATATTAACCAAAAATAAGCCTGGGTAAGGTGAAGACTCAGGAGACCTTTCTGGCTTGAAGAGACATTATCTATTAATTTAATATCAGTGATTTCTGCAGATTAGCCAGCATCATTATTCACCACACTTCTTTTGCTTTCTCGACCATCTTAAGTGAAGAAGACTCCATTCAGTGAGCCATTCCCTGTCGCCTGTTGCTGTGTGGAACATTCTCTGATCCTGCTAGAGTGTAGGTGACTTACGTAGAACTTACTCAGCCCACTAGCAAAGGCTCCCCCTTTGGTCCCCAGTACCAGACAAATTTTATAACAGGCTCTGCTTGAATCTCACCTCTTCTATTTAGTGAACTGTGTGAATTAGGTAAATGGTTTGTTTAATACGGACTTCAGTTTCTTCATCTATTAAAAGGGAATGGTCCCGTTTTGTGGGACTTCTATTATGGTCAAAAAATCAAATATACAAAACCTTAGCAGAATTCTGAGTGCCAAATATGTGTCTCCATAATTGCTCATCCTGCCTGTCTGGATGAAGGGAGTCAGGGCTTCAGAAAGCTTTTCTCTCCTAATATCTCATTTCACTGCCCACAGTGCTGGGCTCTTTAAGTGGTTGGGATTAAAGTTGCCTAAATAAAGCACCGCTCTTTTCATCCTAGCAGTTCATAACTATGAAAAATGCTTATGAATCTGTGTTGGGAAAGTATTCAGCTATAAAAACAACATGATGCTGTGAGAGTATAAGGAGAATTTTAAAAAATAACTAGATAACAAAAGTATATATTCCAAGTAGATAAAATATGCGTAGAATAAAATATTGCAGAGAAAAGAATGAAAAAAGTTTTAAAGTGGGTGGTGTTGAAACTATTGTATTTTTTATTTTCCTGCTTTTCAAGCTTTGAGTTATTTCTAGAACTTTAACAATGTGAATATAATTTCATTTTTTTTTCCTTAACATTTTCTTTTATACAGGGTCTCACTATATATTGCAGACTGGCTTGTAACTCACTATATAGACCAGGATGGCCTCATCTCCCAGAGATCTGCCCACCTCTGCCTCCTGAGTGCTGGGATTAAATAGTCTAGTTTTTAACACAACAAACATGCAGTGGACATATCAAAAGATAGATTTTATATCTATCTGCATGCAGAGTGAAGAGAGGGTCGTCTCTTGAAGAAGTTTTGAGTGTAGTGATGAATACGCAGTATACTTCATGCTAGCTAGAAATCTGTTTTTACTTTAATAAATCCTTGGCAAATTCTCTCAAAATCCATTTCAACTACTTTCATTGTTTGTCTACTTTTGTTTTCTCCTTAGTATAATTTCATATATACCTTAAATGTTTGTTATATACAGTTAAGACTAGTATACAATATCAGCATGTTAAAATATAACTAGCTAGTGATTAGCTTGATGTAGACATTTAAATGTGAGAGACGGAAACTTACAATGTTCAAGAGTCCTAATGGCTCCAGGTTTGGTTGTCATTATGTGAGGTTTGGGATGGAGCCTTCATTTCCTCATGTGACATACTAACATCCGTTTAATTAAGGATGGCTTCTTTACCTTAGAGCATTATTCTCCTATTTCAGAAGCAATCATTGGTAAGAAATACAATACTGGAGATTAGATTGCCAGATAAGAAGTATGGAAAGTGGCTTGGGTAGTGGTGTTAGGTCTGTGTGCTTGATGAGGGTAGCATAGTCTCGTCTGCATAGATGCCCAAACCAGGGCTTGCAATGAAGTTTGCAGATGGAGAGGAAGCTCTGAGACTTAGCATCACTCTTCTACCCATGAACGCCCTTTCTTTCTTAGCTCATTAATGATAAATGAGTTACAGCTGAAAGGCATATGTCTAACCTTTCCCAAGAAGATTCTCATATGCAGGCACACAGGGAATATCTTACCAACGTCATTAACAGGTGGCACACAGTACGTTTGTGATATAATTGGGGAGGTTTACATCTTTCCAAAGCACCCTTAAAATTACAGCACCGTTAGGAATTGTCTTAGAGCTGGAACGGTTAAAACAGATATTGGATTTTATCACGACCCTTTCAGAGCATTTGGCCCCTAGCTTAGCCTCTGGGGTTCAAGAGGAATGGCCTGAGTCACTAGAAGTTTCTCCTACTCCTCCAATGCCCTGTTCCAGCCACACTGGCTGTTCTGTCCTGAATGTGCTCCCTTCCATTTGCCAAGCCCTTTACTGGAATCCTTTTCGGTTCTCACACTCCCGTTTTCTCCTTGCTTAGGCAACAACTCACTGTTGCCTCCTCAAAGCAGGCTTTTTCTCATGACCTTATGTAAATGTGCTCTCCTCAATTTCTCTCTGATAGCACCAGTATTTCATTTCCCTCAGGGGATGTTTTATTATCAGGGTTATCATCTTTATTTATCTGTTTCCATATTTATCACCATCAGAAACTAAACTCATGCCAGGCAGGGCTTTCTTGTCTCTCATTATTGATTCTCTATTATTGAATACGGTAAGGGAGGGCAGGAGGAAGTCTGGGAGGGAGGGAGGTACAAGAGAGGAAACAATTTTTTGATCAAACCATCCCTAAAACTATCTTGCCTTGTCAGACCCATAATCTGGATTTCACAGCTGAGTAAATTGAGGTGAGGAGAAAAATACTTATTTTCGTTAGAATCATAGCTGGTGAAAGGGCTCGGATTCTGAACAGTATCCTGTAAATACATCTTCTGGAATGTCTCTAGCTGTGTAGGAGTGACAGCTGACAGCCCACTCTGGAACTGCAAACAAGCAGAAATCTGGGTGTTAGTTTAGACATTGGACCTTGAAGCTATTCAGGAAGATGAACCCTAAAAAACGGAAAACAAGGGAGGAAAATGTGTGCTTGCTCTTTTTTTTTTGCCTTAAAGACATTTTCTAGTTTATGGCAGAGGGAGGATGATGTCAAGCTGAGCATGGCATACTTAAGAGATTAGAAAATGATGCTCAGATTTTGATGAAATGGAGGTATTTAATGATTCTGGAGAAGATGGTCTACAGAGACCAGGCTTCAGCAGTATGCCTGTAAGCCTGCTATGGTCGTTGCTCAATGTAAATGTATGAGTACAGGGGATGAAACCCTGTGTAACTGAGTGATAGGCCACAAGAGCACTGGGGTGTCCATAGGGGCCACGGAAGAGGTTGGATTCTGAACAGAACAGTGGACAGATTGCATTATATATCCAAGACTCAGGCCTTGGGAATTGAGGTAAATTAACTCAAAAGTTAATGCTACTTAATACTCTTCAATACAAAGCTTAAAAACAAGGCTTTAAATGATCAAGCTCATCCACAAACAACTATTCAGACACATTTTAACACTGTTTAAAGGGAGACAGCAAACTCTGGGGACTCAATAAGTAAACATTTACAGTGGCCAGAATCCAAAAATCAAGACATGTGAGCAAGCAGGAATATGTAACCTATACTTATAAAAATAGTAAATACTTACAGACCCAGACGTGACAGAAATGATTGAATTAGCAAATAGTAAATCTTAAAATAGCTAGTCTAAATATATTTATGAGTTTAAAGAAAACTCTGGTCTTTATAAGGAAAATGGATTAAAGAATAAAGAAAAAATGGGATCTATAGAATTTGAAAGGAGATACATAATCTGCTTTTCAGCAAATTGAATGCTGCTAAAGAAGGAATAAAGGAATTAGAAGACATAGGAACAGAAATGATATGAACTAAGCCTAACAGGAAGAGATAAAACAATTTTTACCAACTTAACAAATATGTAGTTAAAATCCCAAGAGAAGAAAGAAAGAACAGACACTTTTTTTAAAAAAAGAAATAATGTCTTAAACATGTTCCAGTTCTGACTGTAAATCCAAAATATTAAAATAACCAAATAAAAATCAATGGAAAACAATGTCATTGGATATTACAATCAATGGGGTCCCCTTTTTCTTCTTGGTCCTTTGGCCACCAGTGTTTGAGGACAAAGGGGCAGAAGCAGTGACCGAGAGCTCTGTGAACACAATGGAAACAGCCTTCCTGGATCTTGCTTCAGTGAGACAGCTCAGCCCTATTCCAGAGTATAGGGGATATATAGGATTGCGGATGGCAGCTGGGCCAGCACCTAATCCGCATTAAACAGCACACTCCTATCCTAAAGCTCCTAGTGCAAGTCTCAGTTATCGTCTGTGGAAGCGGTCCTATCGCGAAGTTCCTAGCACAATGTCTAATTACAACATGGGCAGCAGGGGAAAAGCTTTTGCAAGGAACTTTATCAAGAGCCATACTAGAGACAAGTCAGGCATCTGGGCCTAGAGACAGTCTCCAAATAAGGCCAGGTAGAGAACAGGGTACCTTCCACCAGGGGAAGGGAGTTGTCCGTGTTGCTGAGCTCAGAGAGAGCTGCCAGGCTGTGGGGTACGCTGCAACCTCCAACCAGCAGGGCCTTCCAGCAGAAAATAAAAAATAATTTAAATAATATTTTTACTATTTTATTTATATTTTAAGTGTGTGTGTGTGTATGGATAAGTACATATGAGTACAGGTGCCTGTAGATGCCAGGAGGGGGACTCACATCCCCTGGATATAGAGTAACAGGTGGTTGCCATCCACCTGACATGGGTGCTGGACACTGACCTCAGTTCCTCTGTAAGAGCAGTACACCCCCTTAGCTGTCATGCTATCTTTCCAGCCCCCAAAGGACATATTGTTAAGGCTCAAACAAAGACTGCATTAAGACACAAAATAGTGACATGAGACTTTCATTTGTTGGAATCCAGAATGTAATAGAGTAGCTTTAAGGTGCTTTAAAACGGAAAGTATCCTTCAAAATTAAGACAACGTGAGAACTTTCCTGGGAAACAGAAGCAGAGAGCATTCCTTGTCAATAGACCTAAATATAAATAGCATTATAGAAAGTTTTCCCTGTGAGGAGAAAATGTTATGTAATGGGAATGTGCATCTATACAAAGTTATGGGAAATATCAGAAATGGTAAGTACATAGGTAAATAGGTCTAATCTTTTGCCATTTAAGTTTTTATTAAAAATATGTACTACTTAAGTCAAAAATAAAAATACATGTGGTGTTCCTATCATGTATAGAGATAACATTATTACAGCAAGCACAAAGAGGACATGGGAGTACCTTACTGTCATAGTATTACATTGTTGGGGAAATGATTTAATATCTGAAGTTAGCTTTTGATAAATTACAGATGTGTTATGAACATCAGAGATTTACCAAAAAAAAACAAATAGGCAAATCTGTAAACAATAGCATTGAAAGTGTAGCTAACCAGACAGTGACAAAAACAATTGTGGAATGGATAAGGAAGTATAATCCAAGCTCAAGCAAAATGGAGGGAAAATAGATGAAAGGGCAGATAAAACCAGGTAGTGGGCCAATGTCTAAATTTAGTTATATTGGCTATGACATGAAAGCTGGCCATCCTACCCATGCCCTTGAAAAGATGAGATAATCACAGCCATTGAAAACACACCTTTAATCCCAGCACTTGGGAGGCAGAGGCAAGAGGATCTCTGTGGGTTCGAGACCAGCCTGGTCTACAGAGCAAGTTCTAGCAAGCCAAGGCGACCCAAAGAAACCCTGTCTCCAAAAACAAAAAACAGCAATAAAACACTGTTGAGAGAAATGTAAGATGCAAATTGATAGAAAACCATAGTACTCGATTTGAAAACTGGGTGTGTTTGAGTTGGTCATTGTCCCCCCAACTGACTTCATTGATTCAAATCAATGCCAATGAAAGTCACAAGATTATTATCCTCCAAATTTGCAAGTCTATTATAAAATGTAAATAAAAATGCAAAGGACTATAATATCCAAAATAATTTTGGACAAGGTAGGCAGGCTGGAGGACTTCTAATGCCTTATTTCGAACTGGTCATTAGGCTACAGTAATTGATACTGAATAGGATTGATGAAAGCTGACCATTAAGGGCAACAAAATTGAGATTCCAGAAATAGATCCACACATATATACTTAATTGATTTTTCAGCAGGATTGCTAAAACACTTCAAGGGGAAAAGTGGAAAATGATGGTAGAATCTTCACATGTGAATAGCAGAAGACTAGACTCTTACCTCAAAGCATTTGGTAAAGTCACTTGAAATGGTGATAAGTCCACACATACAGGCAGAAGCTGTAACAGTCCTAAGAGAAAGCATATAAGCAAAGTCTCATAACTGAGAAATTCTCACATTCCTTAGGAAACAGAGTAGGGAACATAGAAAGAACACTCTGTAACTTTGAGGTGATCCACATATCCATTAATAAGTATCATACTCTATTTGTGTTGTCACAGGGTACGGGAAGCTGGGCAAAGTAGAACTGGAAAGTATTCACTTTGCACAGTTCTAGAGGCTGCAGAGAACGCTAAGGTGCCAGTGTCCAGCGAGGACCATTTTACTGTATTAGCCCTTGGCAGAAAGGCAGGAAAGGAGAGTTAGTGATTATACACATGAGCACAAGAGGGGAAGATTGAATGCAGCCCATCATACAGAATCACCCCAAAGACAATGGTGCCAACCCAATCACAATGACAAAGGCTTCCTGACTTTGTTACTGTTTAACAGCACCCCCAATTAATGTTGTTACACTGGGGATTAAGTTTCTAATACCTGATCCTTGAAAAACACACTAAAAGCAAAGCCGTGGGTAAGGATACAAATTTTGGTAAAGACATGCGAAGGATTGGCGCTATAAAAGGAGTAAAGTACTGATGTATGCATTGACTTGGGTAGCTCTTAAAACTAGTATGGTGAAGTCAAGATGTCTGGGTCTAAGCATGGCCTGTAGCCAGTAAATTACATGTAAACAACTCTCCAGAAAACAAGGAAGCTACTCTATGCCAGCCATCAGATTTCCTAGGGTTGTGTTTCAGTGGGAGACTCACTCAGAAGCTCTTTGAGAACTCTGGGGAATAATGGACAAGTGGGGGTGCTTAATAGGTGTATTCATTCACCAGTGGTACTAATGGTGATGGTGATGGTGATACTGATGATGATGATGATACTGATGATGATGATGATGATAATGCTGATTACACTTGAAATAGGTTCATTTTTTTACCATGGAGATTATGCATCAACAAATCCGAGTTTTAAAATAACCATCTGAAATTTGTCTGTGAAGATTATTATCCGTTTCGTACTGAAGCCTGACAAATCTGAGAATGAAATAGAATAGCCCTTAAAACCAAGTGCCCTGCCTTAGACAGACAGCCAATCAGAACATTTTCCTGATGGGGAATTTTAGAACCTATGACAAAGTGTTAATATTGGTATTTATATTTATTCAGTGGTTGCTAATTATTCTGTTTCAAAGATGTAGGTCAATTACACTATGTTCTGGATTTTGCTGGCCTTGTAGCTTTTATAAATTACCAAGTCCTAATAGAAATTTGATTGCAGAAAAGTGAAAGGAACTGGGGGCTTCGTGCTAAGCAACTTGTGGTTTAAATTCTGGCTCTGCTACTTCCTGGTTGTTTCATATCCATTCCTTCATTTTTAAAAATGGGGTAGAGCATACAAAAGGCCAGATATTTCCCCAGGTCAAGAAGATATGTAGTAGGTCACAGTCCCTGTTTCACAGACACCAACTACGGTCTCCTGCTTTATCCATCTTCCCTCTTCAAGTTTCCTCCTAAACTTTTGCCATCATGCAATGAGATCATCCCTGTGTGTAAGGATATGGTGGGCTCATGAAGTAATTTCCTCACTAGGCAATATGCAAGGAAATAAAACCCCTCTTGCTGTGCCTGCCCAACGTTTCCAACTCCCTTATTGCCTTCCGCTTCTCTCCCAATCTACCCTGCTCCCATCAGGCCTTCTGGTGTGGTCTGCTGCACTGCAGTAATATATCACAAATGGATACTTTCCTATTTTCTCAATCAAAATGTTACTTGCATTTTAAAATGAATTCGTTCTATTAAAACCATTTTCCTATTAAAACCATTTTATTATTTAATGTGTATTAGATGACATTAAAGGCATGGGCTGACAAGACCAGCCAAGAACTGATATTTGGGTTTATCAGTATGCATTTCTTAAAACTGGCCTTCCATGAAGAATCAAATCTCCTTGGGGTATCCTTTGGCTTCTAGTATGTTTGATGAGTGTTTCCCTGCAGGGAATGAAATAAAGGAAGCATTTGTCCAGAGAAATACTCGTTCCATGTGTGGGCCAGGGTTAGCTCATGGTCCAATGTTGACCTTCACAGGACATCAAAGGCCAAAACTGTTTCAGGCATTTGAGGGAAGGCTTCTAGTGGTATGCATTTGTGATGTTTTCCTAAATAAGGCTGTTTGCTTTGTTCATTCTTTTTTATAATTAAGATATATTTGTGTTTCTTTGGGGGGTGCATTGTGACGATTTGAAGTATGTATCATATGTGTAATAATCTAATCAGCATAAGTGTTTCCATCACTTCATGCATCGATCATTTTTATATGCTGTTCATTCCATGTTTGTTAGCCATTCTGAAATACAGCATAAGTTGTTTTGACCAACAGCAACTCTACTTCACTGAAAACAAAAACTAATTTTGCTTTGGTACCACTTATTGATCTTCATTCCATCTCTCTCCAAAGCTCCAAGTCTCCAAGAGCCACAATGCCATGTCATTCTTCCACCAGACTGACTTGCTGGTGTCCCCCAAGAGTGACAGTATGTAATGTTTGCCTTTTTCTGTCTGGCTTTTTTTCACGTGCCACCCAGGTTTTGGCAAATGACAGGATCACATTTTTTCTTTATTATGACTAAAGAATATTCCACTGTGTGTATGCGCCCCATTTTCTTTATCCATTCGTTTCCATGGACATCTGGGTTGATTTCTATATTTGAGCCACTGTGAACATTGTGCTGCAGTAAACATGGGATTAAAATTGCCTTTTTGGTTTAACGAGTGCATCGTCCTTGGATGTACAGCCAATGGTAGAATTGCTGGATCATATGGCAGTTCGAATTTTAGCTTTTTGAGGAATCTCCACAGTGTTTTCCAAAATGGATAAAATTTACAAGCCCACCAACAGTGAAAGAATTCTCCCTATCTGCATCTTTGCTAACATTTGTTATTTTTTTCTACCTTTTTGATAAGTCGTTCTTTCTGAAATGAGATGATATCTCATTGTGATTTTGATTTGTATTCCCATAATAATGGGTGAGACTGAGCATTATTTATACATGTGTTGGCTATTTGTCTATCTTCTTTTGAGAACTATATACTTGGTTCTTTAGCCTATAATTACTTTATTCTTTAGCCTACTTCTTCATTAGACATTTGGGTGGTATATTCAGCTTTTCAAGTTCTTATATTTTGGCTATTATTTTTATAGATATTGAGGAAGATGGCTTATTTGATATAGTAAAACAAAATTATCTAAAAGATATGCATCAGATTTGTATAAAGCACTAGAGGCTTGACATAGGTATAAAGAAATGTATGCATGCATATATATGTCTCACACATCTGTGTGTGTATGTGTACATGAATACAGTTGCCCTCTGTATCACTGGGAGTTGGTTCCTGGACCCTTCATAGATTCTAAAATCTGTGGGTGCCCGAGTACCTTATATAAAATGGCATAGCATTTGAAAAATCACTCATTATTGTTTGTAATACCCAATACAATGTAAATGTTACATAGTTACTACACTACTCTCTCTTTAGGGAATAATGACAAAAACTACAGTCTGTACTGTCACATTTTTATCAAATATTTTCCATCCATACATGATTGGCCCCATGGATACAGGAGCCATCAATGTGGAGTGCTCACTGCCTGTGATCTCTAGGTTTTATGATTTTTTTTAAAAAATGTTGCAAGATCCCCGGCGGCAGTAGGCAGCAGAAATGCTGTAGGTCCC
>LOJH01032868.1:0-13866 GCA_001685095.1 Ellobius talpinus
ATTTTATTAAAATACATGATTGACAGAATACAGACAATTCTCCCACACCAGTGGAGCCGCTATGGAAACCAGTGTGCAGGCTTTTGAAAGTCTCAAAATAGAGCTTCCGTATGACCCAGCTTTCTCACTCCTGGGCATGTGCCCAAAGGACTCACTCTACTAATGCAGAGACACTTGCACATCTGTATTTATTCACACTATCAAGGAAGCAGAATCAGCTTAGGTGATCATTAACTGATGAACAGATAATTGAAGTATGGTATGTATTTATAATGGAATTCTATCCAGCTATAAAAATGAAATGATATCATTTTCAGGAGAATGGATGTAGTTGGGAAATGTTATATTACACTGAGTAACTCAGGCTAAGACAGACACCATATGTTCTCTCTCGTGTGTATTCTGGCTGCTAACTTCTATATATGTGCACTTATGTGGGTGTCAGTGTATGTAGACCCCAGAAAAGTAGAAATGGGCCCTCGAGAAGGGATAAAAGGCCCTTTCAGGAGGGGACATCCTGGTGGGTAGAAAGTTTTAAGTGTGGAGAGAGACGGGAAATGGGGGAGGAATCAGGTAAAATTAATGACGTATGAGAAAGCCATAAGGGAATCTGATACTTGATAACCTGATTAGAAAAAAATAAATAATTTAAACACATGCACCTTATGTAAATAGATAAAGCTGCTCCCAGAAGCCAGAGGTTATTAAATAAAAAATCCTCCCTATGAATTGTTGGTCAGTAAGGCTGCCAAACAAAACAGGCAATAACCATTATTGATGTGTGCCCACCAGAACTAGGTGATAAAATCGTATTGCTGAAGATGCTGCCTGCCTGGCTGACAAGACACAGCCATCAAGTTGGAAGTGAGCTGGGAGCTTCCTCCCTGTTGGCTCGTCCTCAGTGCACTGGGAGATGCTATGTGGACTGTGGGGGAATTGACATTGGCCGTCTTGCTCAGCTATGGACCTTGCATTCGAAAATACTGGCCAGACAGACAAGATAAGCCCTCTGACGTAATAGTGCCAAGTCTGTTATGTGCACAGCATCCCACTTTCTGATTGGATTTTATGTCCTTACCATAGGGAGGAATTCAATTCTGGTACTGTGAACCCCATCAAAAGCCCATGGCTGGAGAGCACACAGGCCCAGTAAGGAAACTACTACTCTTGTTTTGCTAAATGGCCATGATATGACTGTCAAATGGCCCTCAAATAACCACGTTTATACCCATTCGTTAGTGGCCCTGATGTGACTATCAAATGGCCCTCCAATAACCACATTTATACCCATGCATTAGTGCTGTCGCTGGCTTTGATCAAAAGCTACTTGATGCAGCACTCACTGGTGATTGCAGAGACTTGTAACTCGCCAAAGTGAGAATGAATATACAACTGAATGCCCATTCGTAAGTTAGACATCTGTGTCACCTCCTCCGAGGCCCAGGGAACACCACTGAAGCAAGGCTGGAGAGAACGTAAGAACCGGAGGGAGCAGAAGTGGGTAGAACACTGACTTCCAAGCATGGCACAGCCGCTATACTCTTGAATGCTCGGCAGCTGTGATCAGTTATGCATGGCTGGGTCAGCCAACACCTTGCTATGGAGCGAAGAGGGACTCATGCCCTCCCCCTTCCAGGATTTCGGGAGGTGATCAATGGCTATTGGGGGAAGGGCTGACATCTTCAGTGGTAAAACGCCCCCGTTCCAGCAAACAAACTGGATTGGGGGCTTGGGGTGGGGACATGGAAGAAAGTAGAAAAGAATAATTAGGAGGAGGAAGGGATTAGTAACAGTGACAAGGGGATAAGAGAGGATAACAGGGAGTGAAATGAACGATGTACATATATGAAAACATGGTGAAGTCCGCAACCATGTGTAACTAACATACATTAATGAAATTTTGGCCTTTCCATGAAGAAACAGTCAGCCAGCACTCCTGACTCACCCTTCAGAGTCCTCATCAAAGGCTTGTACACTCACTTTTCTGGGCAAGGAGAAGTTGAGCTATGGAGGCCCAATGGACAGTCTCGACTTTCCATGTCTCTTTGGGCAAGTTACCCCAGCTCTCTATACTTCTCTTTCCTCCCCCGAAATTGGGGTCAACAATAGTGCCTTCCTCGTAAATTTGCTTTGATGAGAAATTGTGACAAAAAGGCCTTATCAGACTGTGTGTTGCACGGTAGGTGCTGGCTAAGGGTTACTATAATTGACAGTGTTCAACATTGCAGAGTCTGAGGAGAAGATGGGCGTGCGGCCGTGAGACAATGGATGGTCCTGCTGAGGCTCAGGCAAGGGCACAGTTGCAGAGGCTGGTGACCCAGTGGGGCTAGAAAGCCAGATTTGGAGTTGGGGGTAAACACATCTAATTCCTTCCTGCTTCTGTTTTCTTTCACATTGTTTGAATGTCTCAACCATCTTCCTTGAAGTTTGTATGTTAGTGCCTCTGGGCGCATACAAACATAAGGGTTTGGTTTTCTTCTTGATTCTGTAAAATTCCTGGTTCACCAATGTCAGGCCTTCGTGTTGAGTCCCCAAAGATTTATCCGAAGGCTCCATCTTTCCTGGTGTATTGCAGGCCTATCCTACCCCCATCCTCCACCCCATCCTCAACCCAATCAATCCTCTGCTAGAGTGGTTAGGTGGGACCTGATTACAAAGGCTTTTAATTTCACAGTTAGAGATCTGAGTGCTGAGAAACAGATTCAGGTGGAGGAGGGAGTAGCAATTAGCCCTGTATCTGTGGGCAGCTGGGTAGACAGTCGTGGCAAGGACCCCATGAGGAAGAGCATCTGAGAGTTACCTTGGAGCTGGGAAGAAAAGTCTAAGCGCAATCCATCAGGAGCCCAGAAATAGTCTATGGTGTGAGCTACCCCCCACTTTTGACCTCAGCTTCAACACCAGCAGACTAAGTAGGAATTAGGAAGTGGAGGGACATTTCCTGGAAGGGAGCCTAGCCTAGGGCATCATGCCTGAGGATCTGGCCCTCTCTGAAGCCATGAAGTAGCTTAAGCCACCTCTTCCACCTAAAGCCTGTCTGTGTCACTTTAGAGAGAAATAGAAGAGAAATCAGATTGTCTTTTTCCTACGGAAGTAAATATTTTCTGCAGAAACTGATATTTTAAAATTTGGGTGCATTAGCCAGAGTTTTCTAGAGAAACAGGACCAATAGTATAATATATAAAGTATAAGCACGAATGTAAGTGCACACACACGCACACACACACGCACGCACGCACGTGCACATGGATTGCATTCCTAAAGTGACTGAGAAGTCCCTGACTTGCCATCTGTAAACTGAGGATCCAGTAAACCAGTGCTGTGATTTGAAAGCCAGAGAGCCTCAGGAGTTATGATGTCAGTTCCAGCCCCAGAAGAGAGAAAGATGACGTGGGAAGACCCAGTGTAAACCCTGAAGCAGGAAAAGGCCTCGTGTTTTGTGCTGCTTGGGCTTTCAGTGGGTTGTACTATGTCCATCCACACCTGGAGAGTGGTCAGTTGTTCTGAGTTTCCTGATAACCTCATTCAAGAAATATTCCCACAGCATCCCTAGAGCAATGTTTAATCTGAGGATCCTTGGGCTCCTTGAGCTGGTCAGGAGGCCAGAGAGATGACTCAGTAATTAAGAGCTCTGGCTGCTCTTCCAGAACACCCAGGTTTGATCCTCAGTACCCACATGACAGCTGATAATTGTCTGTCACTCCAGCTTAAGCAGATATGAAGCCCTCTTCTGCTCCCTACAGGCACCACATGCATATGGTTCACGGCATACATGCAGACACTCATACACTAAAAATAAATAACTAAAAAACAAAAAGATAGTTTGTTATGCTGGACTGTAACTGGTATATTCCAGTCCCCCCCCCACCGCCACACTTCAGCCAGAGTGAGCTCATAGGCAGAACCGCGCCAGTTGCTTAGTGGGATGGGTGGAATTTCATCATTCCAGAATTCCATGCGGGAGTCCAAAGACCCAGTGGTTCCGAGTGGGACCTTGTTTGGAGATGAAGATTGCTGCGGGTACAGTTAAAGCAGGATGAAGGCATTAGGAAAGGGTGAGCCTTCAGAACAACTCCTGTCCTCAGAAAGAAGGAGTGTGTGTGTCTGGCTTTGCACATGCTAGGAAATTTGCTTTACTACTGACCTACACTTGAGCGAGAAAAGGAAACACCGGTGCATAGATACATGCCCAGTGAGGATACTCTGTAAAGGATAAAGACACAGAGAGGGGGGATTCCCTTCCAGCCAAAGAAGTCCAGTGATTGCCCACAAAATATCAGAAGCTCAGGGTGAGCATGGAAGAGGTTCTCTTTCCCTCAGTCCTACTAACACCCTTGGTCTGGACTTTTAGCCCCCAGAACTGTGAAACAATGAAACTCTGCTCCTAAACCACCCACTTTGTAGTTCTTCCCTAGGCAAACCAATGGAAGCAAAAGCAGGAAGCCCACACTCCCACATTCTATGACCATTAAGCCCAAATCGGACCAAAGTGTCCCAGTCCAGCCCTGCCGTGATAAAAATCATAGCAGAGTCGCCAACAAGTCGGGCTGCAGTGTTGATAGGGACATTGTGGGCCCAGTTGCTCTACAGGGGTCAGGGGGCATCGGAGGAATCTTGCTGTCTTGCCCCAGAGTCCTTTGCCCCTTTGTCCTATGGGCCTAGCACTGCCTTTTATAGTCTTAACTCCCTCCGGAATGTCAGTGTCTCAGCCGGTGCTCAGGGCTGTGATAGCTAAGGTATGACAGAAATGGAATTCAGGCATCAGGGACAGATGGACAACTGCATACCCTTCTGCTCTCTGAGGTCTAGAGGAAGTGGAGTCTGACTTTGTTGGGTGAACTGCTTCATGAAGACGACACCCAAGACCTAGTAGAGCCTCAGATCTGCAGGTCAATCAGGACCTATTCTTGCTGCATGGCAGAAAATAATAGGAAATACCTGCGGATTTCCAGGAGTTCCGGCTTGGTGCAGACAGGGACCTCCATACACTTGGAGTGGGGCATTCATCAGTAAGTGTACAGCAGTCACAGTGGCCTAGCAGGGAGAATGACAGTTTCAGAGAATGGAGCATTTGCCACCCAGGAATCATCTCCCATCCCTCTCCTACGTAACTCTGACACCGACACTATTTCTTCCTTCTGAGGGTGAGGGGCAGCATGGCACCTGCAACACTTCCACTCTGCCCATGGAGTCTTACACTTCCCCTTTCACCATCACTTAGGACCATCGAATTCACCTGGACACTGTCTGCTGCCACTGCCCTTCCCTGGGTGCTCCTGTCCCTCAGTGTCCCTATCCTTGCCTCATCTTCTGTCTTATCTCCCTTCATCCCTTGACTTTCGTAAGAAATGACTGACCTGGCCCTTGGTGACCAACCTACCCGGTGCCCTCTGTGGCTATCTGTTGTCAAGCAATCCTGGGCTTGGATGGTCCAGCTCAGCACCTTCTCCCCCTGCTCCCCAGAAGGACTTGGTTGTTGGCTGCCTTTCCTAGGAAGTTTTAACATAGATAATACACATATTTGGAAGACCCAGGGGAAAGAAGAGACTGGCATTTGTGGGGTTCACAGAAGGTGGGGTTTTGAAGGAGGTTTCAGAGTGTGTTTCTCCTCCAGGCTTTCCTATGACAGCGATTATATTTGGGTTAGGGGATAGCAGGATGGAGAAGGAATGGTTAGTGCCCAAGGTGACAGTGGGCCAGCGGATGAACGTGTGGTGTGCCTCACCTGCATTCCTGTGTGTGTGTCAGTGTGTCCAGGGATACCCTGGAGCATTGGGTTACAGTGAAACTCTATGCCTGAGCTAGGATGAAATTTAGGTGAAAACTTCAGTTTGTCACTTCCTTTTTGGGAAACTGGCTCCGATGGAGGTGGGGCCTTTCCAATGGTTCCCTAGTGGCTTTGAGGGCCAGAATTTGGCTCTTTCCAAGGCCAGGCTGTCTCCTTCCATTTGGCTCCATCATCTCTCTGACCTTCTTGTTTGTTTAAATTTCGAGGAGAAAGCACTGCCCCCTAGAGCCTCTGGGTGGAAAGAAAGAAGGGACAGCCAGAGGAGGGACAGCCCAGGCTACACTTTCACACCAAGTCTAAGCTGAGCTGTGTAGAGCCGGCCTGGGACTTCATTGAACTCACAGTGAGTGCTATGTGCTCCTGAGCCAGAGAAGAATACCTGCCTGGAATTCAAAGCCAGTATAGCAGATTACCACGTGCTGGTTTGTGCCTAGAGTAAGTAGTTTTGCTCCTTCCCAGCTGGGTAAGCTTGTGCCATACTTACCAGGTTCCATGCTGGGGGAGCCTTCTTGAGCCAGCTGGGCCCATTCATAAGATGTTCAGGTTTTTCTAGATGCATGAGCCTCTCAGTTGGGATTGTCTCACTGAACAGACCAAGTAGATAGTCTGAGACTGACTCAGATTTTCAGTCAGCACCCACAGTGGCTGGCTGGGTTGGGTTGACCAACATTAGTTACGGACACAGTATTCGTCTCTGGACACTGGGGCTTCTGATTCAGTCCTTCTAGCATCATATAAACTGTTAAGAGTAGGGAGCTGAGGGGAAAATGCATGGAAAAAAATTAATGCTAGCAGGCAGACAGTCCTCGGTTCAGACACTATCATGCCTTTCAAAAAATGTTTTAGCGGCTAGCCACATGACTCTGGGGTTAAGAGTACTGGATGCTCTTCCAGAGGATCCTGATGGGTTTCCCAGCACCCATATATATATATATATATATGGTGGCTCACAGCAGCAGACACTAGGCACACAAGTGGTACATGCAGGAAAAACACACCCCATCATACACACAAAAGACTTAGAGTCGGCGAGATGGCTCAGTGCGTAAAGGTTCATCCTGACCTCTACACTGTAGCTGTGGCATACACACACACACACACACACACACACACGTATGAGAGGGACTTGTTGGGAAGACTAAAGGTCCAATGTGAATGGAAAAGGGTTCAGAGAAGGTAATGGTGTCCAAATACGAGCAAAAGGATCATATGCATCTATGAAAATGTACAATGAAATCCATTATTAAGTCAAACCACACATTGTATTTGTTGAATGTATGGTTTTAGGAAAAAGTCCTGCCATTTTTAAAGAAGTCGTGAAGTTTTTACTGTACCTCTCTTAAAGGAACCACAGTACCCCTGCTTGCCACAAGCCCATGGGGGGTGGATGTGGCTACCAAGAAACTGTGCTAAACTCTATTTTGTGTCTAGAATTCCTTTTCAAGCTCTCTCAGGTTTTATGTGGCTTTGGCTGGCACACATTGATGTGCCAGTCTGTTGATGGAGGCTGCTTATTCATTTTCCGGCTGCCAGACTCCCGAAATAATCGCACAGAAATCTGTATTAATTAAAACACTGCTTGGCTCATCACTTAGGAATATTGCAAGTTAGCTGTTACATCTGAAATTGTGCCACTTCTTTTCATCTGTGTATTGCCACATGACTGTGGCCTACAGGTAAATATCCATCTAGCATCTTGCGTCTGTCTCCTGCAGAGGCTCCACGGCTTTTCCCTGACTCTGCCTTCTTTCTCCCAGCATTCAGTTTAGTTTTCCTGCCTAGCTCTATTCTGCCCTGTCATAGGCCCAATCAGCTTCTTCAATCATTAACCAATAGAAGCAACACATATGCAGAAGGACCTCCCACATCAGATCGTGGACTTCCACATAGTTTCTGGTGACAGTATGGACCATGGAAATCCATATAGCCTCTGGTGTCAGCACGTGCCACTGACCTCAGCATGGGCTTGGGTGGCTGTACATACATGCCATGGACATCAACACTGTTCTCTGCTACAGCACAGACCACGGACATCAACACGGTCTCTAGGGCATGGGCCACAAACTCTAATATGGTACCCAGTGGCAGTCCATCCCATGGACATCAATATGACTTCAGGTGGTAACACAGACTATGAACATCCACATGGCCTTCTGTGAGAGCACAGACCATGGACATCCATTCAGCTTCTATCCGCAGCACTGACCATGGACCTCATCATGGTCTCCAACTGCAGTTCAGACCATAGGCACCAGTAAGTACTAAAAAGCCCTTTCAGTTTTTGTCATCTTAAGAACTTAAAAAATTTGTTCTGAAAATACATTTTCTTTCCAATGGCACTGGGCAAGCTAGATGACAGATTAGTTTTCCACAAATGCAATAAAACACTAGGTGTTTGCAGAAACTTTGATGTTTAAAAACAGCAGAATTGTAATTGATGGTGTTGGGCTGATAAATAAGCTACTTCATATGCAGCTCTGAGATAGAGGCAATGCGTGCATGTGTGCATGCATGCATGTGTGTGTGTATGTGTGACCTCCAGACTGCTTGCACTTCATGAAGCTCCTGGGTTTTGGTGTTCATGTGTATCTCCTCCAGGTTATCCGTTGGCTTCTTCTGCCAGGCTAGGAGGGAGATTGGTTAGGAGGTTCGTTGCTCTGTCAGAAGCACATCATGGATGCTGTCTGGAGGATTGCGCAAGAAATGAACTAAAGTTCCACATAGAAAGGGATCGAGTTATCCTCTGGTTCTTCAAAGTCGTTGAGTTCATGGAAGAGTGCAGTGGAACTATAGGTTGACCATATTCTACTATGAGGACAGAGGCGGTGTACTTATACTTTTCAAATTCTAAATACTTCCAAATTAATTTATTACTTAGAAGATTTTTTTTTCTGTGAACCAGTGACAGTCTCGGGGCTCATCATCCAGGGCACTGAAAACTTCAGCACATATCTTTGCTTTTAAATGACCTAACATGTCCCCTCCGCATTTTCACAGTGTCCTTAGCTCAGTGACAGAAGCCATTTTCCAGACTAATTTTTGTAATGTTAAGAAAAGCAAAGAAAAAAAAGGTGGCTTAACTGTGGGCAGAGGTATAACTTGTCATGTCTTGCCAAGCGTCACCTTACAAGTCAAAGGGTTGTTGTCATTTTCGAAAATTCAACAACATGGACAAGGAATCTGGATCGCCTCTGGAATCTAGATCCCCAAGTGCTGGGGGAAGTAGGGTAAAGGTTCCACCTAGGGTCTCTTGGATGCTAAGGCAGGACGCCTTTAGCTCTGGCGAGGTGGTTTGGTGGCCACGTGATTGCAGAGACATAGGAAAAAGACACTTCTAATGTCGGTCTCCTGCGGAAAGTGTTCACCTAGACACATGGCTTTTGCTTGGTGGTGCACTCCTGGAATCCTAGCTCTTGGGAAGTAGAGGGTCATTGCAGACAGTCTGGGCTACATAGAGAGACACTACTGCAAAAGACAAAAAATGAATAAATAAATAAAAAGAAAGAAATGGGAGGAAGGGAGGAAAGGAGAGTGGGGAGAAGGAAAGCTTGTTCCTCACATCTCTTAAAGCACAAACTCCTTTGGATATGGTAATGCTCATATGAATCATATGTTTTTCAACACTAGTGAGTTTGCTAGATCGTCCTGGATCAGAGTTTTATTAAAGTTGAAGACTGGGGAAGAGGAAAGAGCGAGACATGGGGAGACAGAGGGGCAGTATGCTCTTCAGATCATCTTGAGGTTGTCAACGGCTATAAAGCTTAAACTGCCTCTGACTTGAAAATAGCAAATTCTCTGTGTCCTTTGGATCCATTCATTTGGAGCCGATTGAGTTCATGTGAGTCTTTTGCTTTGGATTAACCAGTACAGTACTCATGGCTGAGGTTGGTTCCTGGCTCATGTCAGTATCGTGAGACTGTGAGAATTGCTACCTGTAAATCTCCAGCTTGTGGCTTCCAGGTGGCAACACCTTGCCATGATCAGGACCCAATTCTTCTGGAATGTGTTCCTCTTTTCCTCAGTTTCTGTCTCTGTCACTGTTTCTTTCTAGTAAAATGCAAAAGTTCACCTTAATACTTTTTATTTCTAAAGGTTTATAGCATTAAGTCTTCTTTGGCTTCTGCAGAAGCTCTCTCAGGGGACAGGCTGTGGCTCCTTGAAAAATGTCAGAATGAGAAGGGAGATTCTGGTTCCTTTCCTAGTCTAAAGTTGAAGGTTTAGATATTGTAGGGTCAGTGGTCATGGTTGAAGGCTCAATGCCTGACAGGCCATGAGAGTAGCTGAAGGAGTCTGAGACATGATAGACCATAAAGTTCCATCTAGACACTGTGCAGGGGTCATTCACAGATCTGTCCACACACCCATCTATCCATCCCTTAGTCAATGTATCCATCTGCCTTAGTTAGGGTTACTGTTGCTACAATGAAGCATCATGACCATACGTAAATTGGGGAGGAAATGGTTTATTCAGTGTACACTTCTACATGACAGTTCATCACTGAAGGAAGTGAGGACAGGAACTTACACAGGGCAGAATCCTGGAGGCAGGAGCTGATTCAGATGTCATGGAGAAGCGCTACTTACTGGCTTGCTTCCCATGGCTTGCTCAGTCTACTTTCTTATAGAACTCAGCACCACCAGACTAGGGAAGGCACCACCCATAATGGGGCCACCTCAATCCCACATCAATCACTAATGAAAATGCCCTACAGCTGTATCATAGGGAGACATTTTCTCAATTGAGGTTTCCTCCTTTCAACTGACTCTAGTTTGTGTTAAGACACCATTTATCTACTTGCCACTGTCAGTTACTAGTCAAATGTCCAATATGTACTGGGGCATGTGATGGCCACGGTACCACAGCAGCGAGGGGAAGACACCTGGCTATTCCCAGCTGATTAAATTGTTATCTCAGAAATCCACTTACCAACAGGCTGTGCCTCTTGTTTCTGTAAAGACAGATAGATTCTGGCCCTTTGACTCAACTCCAGGACAAGATTCATGTGTGGGTAGCAAGACAGAACCAGTGACCAGTGGTCGAGAGAAAGTTTGCTAATGATTAGTAGAGAAAAGCTGTTTCCATCCTCCCAATTACCTGGAAATGACCTCAGGGCAAGACCCTACCCAGCTAAGCTTCTAACTTGTGGAAAGGAATCAAAGAAAAGCATAGGCAGTGAAGGACACAATCAATGACAGAAGGCTGGTAAACTAGGAGCCCAAGATCCAGCCCCAGCAAGCAGCAGAACGTGCCAGATTTGACTATGCGGTTCTGGCTTTAGAGACAAGGAGTTATGGAATCTCCCTCTGTGACTCAGCAAAGCCGCTGGGGCCCAGGCCTGTGTCAGGGGTGTCCCTATGTGGAGGACTAGAGTGGCCACTGTGTGAACTGGTGAAACTGAAGCCTGGATTGTGTTGGAGGTCCAGAGCCATGGGATACCTGTCAAGGAGAGCTGCTAACAGGGAGTGGAACCAACCCAAGAGAGAGAAGTACATTACAGTTAGCAAAGCTGAAAGAAGTTGGAGATCTGTTGGAGATCTGAAGAGCGTTTTGACATCAGATGTGGAGATGCAGAGTTTGGAGTTTGCCCAGCTAGTTTTTGGTCTTGTTTTGGTCCAGTATTTCCTCACTATGCTCCCTTTCCTCTCTTTTGGAATGGTAATGTATATTCTGTGCCATTATATGTTGGAACTATCTGATCTTCTGCATTTTGATTTTGATTTCCATTTCCATTTAAGAGATTGCTGTAAGTCTCAGAAGAGACTCTGAACTTTGGGTTTTTATACAGTATTGACTGTTATAGGCTGTAGGGACTTCTGAAGTTGTTTGCTGCAACTCTCCATGCCACCATGCGTGCTGCAACTCTCCGTGCTACCATGCATACTGCAGCTCTCCATGCCACCATGCATGCTACAACTCTCCATGATACCATGTGTGCTGCAGCTCTCCATTACACCATGCGCGCTGCAACTCTCTGTGCCACCATGTATGCTGCAGCTCTCTGTGTCACCATATGTGCTGCAACTCTCCATGACACCATGCTTGCTGCAGCTCTCCGTGCCACCACGAGTGCTGGAGCTCTCCATGTCACCATGTGTGCTGCAGCTCTCCATGTCACCACGAGTGCTGCAGCTCTTCATGCCACCATGTGTGCTGCAGCTCTCCATGTCACCATGTGTGCTGCAGCTCTCCATGTCACCATGTGTGCTGCAGCTCTCCATGTCACCATGTGTGCTGCAACTCTCCGTGCCACCATGTGTGCTGCAGCTCTCCATGTCACCATGTGTGCTCCATCTCTCAGTGTTCCTGAGATTTCAAGCTGGCAGCCTGCCTACACCCTCGGCTTTATTACAGGTTCAACCAAACATCCTAAAGGTGTGGGTTTTCTGGATTGTGTTGTCGCTGTAGAGCCAGTGACATTATTCTTTCCAAGTGTGGTCCTACGGGGCGGAAACTGGAAATCAGAGTATAATTCATTTAAAAGAAAAGAAAACGGCAAAGCTTTTGCTCACCTGGATCTTAGTTACTCTTCTGTTGCTGAGACAAAACACCATGACCTAAGTGCCTTATAAAAGAAAGTGTTTAATTGGGCTTACAGTTTCAGAGGGTTGAGAGCCCATCCTGGAGAGGCAGTATGGCAGTAAGCAGCAGCTGTGTTGGAAATGGTAAGAACATTTTGAAGCGCCAAAGTGTCGTGCCCCCCCAGTGACACACCTTCCCCAAGAAGGGCCTATCTCTTAATCCTTCTCAAACAGGTCCACCGACTGGAGACCAAGTACCTAACTCAGAGAAGCCTGTGAAGGCCATTATTCAAACCACCACACCTGGCTTGTAGATTGAATTGGAGATGACTTTTCTCACAGTATGTTATTATTTGGTCCCTGTATTACTGTGACACAAATATTTGGAATTGCATTTATAGATGAGGCCTTGAGCCAGTGGATGCAAAAAAAACTGCACAGGGGCAAGGATGTCACCTCCTTGGATATGAGTCATGAGTGTGAGATTAGGAGGGACCTACAGGAGGAGGCAGTGTGGCCATCTGTCTTGGGGCTGAGCTGGAGAAACTGAGGAGCAATGGGAGAGGGAGAAGGCTCTAGCATGGCTTGGGGTGGGCTGAGGAATTAACTGGCAGGACTCACACAAGCCTTGGCAGGAAGTGGATCTTAGGAAAAGCACCAATGTCAAGGGACTTAGAACATCTTCTGTGAACCCTCAGAGGAGCAAGGCAGAGTCTGCATACCCAAGAATATAGCTCAGCACTAGGGCAGGGATGGGATTTTCCTAATGTTGGGCATCCAGGGCTTGGCCCTGTGGAGAGCTGGGGATGTGGGGGCTGTAAGAAAAGCCGGGATGAAGAAATAACTGCCAGGCAAAACCTTGTTATTCCTGCTTAGTCTGAGCCCCTGCCTACATTCTTTAGGTATGTATATGTGCATATGTGCACTGACACACAGACAGATAGACACATATACAGATGCACAGACACAGACACACATGCACACGCATGTTTATTTTTCAAACATATTTTCAAACATATTTGTTTTCAATTATTCCACTTCTTCATTCATTTAATGAATTCATTATCACCAGGCTCTGGTCTTCCTGAGTAAACGGTATGGGTGTGGAGAAGTACGCATCTTAGTGGTCTGAGTGCGCCGGTCCTCTCAGAGATGGTCTGAGTGAGGGCCTGATGTAGGGAGGGGTGATCATCTGTCTGGAAGCCCATACATAGGCAATGCCCTGACATGATCTGTGTGCTGGTCAGGCATCAGATCTCCATGGGTGACACAAACAAGGTTTACCCTACAAAAGAAAACCACAGATTCTCCATGTGCCATTTAACAAACCCCATCTGTGGTCCTGCCTCCACTTTCTGTTTCACCTCATGGGCTGGATCCCATGTTCCCACAACTAGCATCCTGTTCTGGCTCTTGAAGCCTCACTTCTCCCCACTGCCTATCCAAATGTCCAAGCCCATCAAGGCCAAGTTAAGTGGCACCTGATGTGGGATTTCCCTCTCTATGCAGTGATTACCATTAATGAATAAAAAAACTGCTTTGGACCTATAGCAGGGCAGAAC
>LOJH01032869.1:405-16431 GCA_001685095.1 Ellobius talpinus
GTGGTACATTTGCACAATGGAGTACTACACAGCAGAAAAAATAACGACATCTTGTATTTTGCAGGAAAATGGATAGAACTAGAAAACATCATTTTGAATGAGGTAACCCAGATACAGAAAACAATTATAACATGTACTCATTCATAAGTGGTTTTTAAACATAAAGCAGAGAAAACCAGTCTAAAAATCACAATCTGAGAGAACCTAGACAACATTGAGGACCTTAAGAGAGATATACATAGATCTAATCTACATGGGAAGTAGAAAAAGACAGATCTCTTGAGTAAATTTGGAGCATAGGGACCTTGGGAGAAGGGGAGGGAAGAGGTAGGAAGGGGAGCAGAGAAAAAGCGGTGCTCAATAAAAATAAAAATATAAAAATAAATAAAATAAAAAAATAAAGTTAGTAGCAGTTGCTTCTTGATTTCAGAATTTATAAGTATTTATAAGTTTTGTCTACTGTCTTCAATGTTCTTTAATGTGAATATGTTAAAATGTTTTAAATTTCATGCATTTTTTAATTTATACATTATTGATAACTTAATTTCTTTACTCTTTAGATTTAACTGGGCTGCATAAATATTTTCCAAGATTATTTCATTTCCAATGCTAAGATCTTAAATTCTGCAGGAATATACAATTGCTAACTTTTCTGCTAATACCATTATTTTTAAGCAAAATCAATAGAAATGAAAACACATGGCTTTTGCTACAACTTAGATTCAACACAAAGACAGAAAGCAGTCATGGCATAATATATTGAGGAAAATACTCATCTCAGGATCATGTAAGGAAGAGATGGTTTATTAAATGTCTATCTTCAGCTTCTAATACAACAATAAACTATTTTAATTGGAGTGACAGAATTTTACACAAAAATAATTTTACTTCATCCACTCATAGTTTTTACCCATAGGCAAAATAAACTTATCAATAAATCTTTTATTTAATTGCACAAAATTCCAACAAAATAAAACATAAAGCAAAGCCAGTTTTGAATATTAATAGTTGTTGAAAGAAACTCTACTATCATATAATTAAGCACCACTTCATTTCTGGGCTGACACAATACATAATAAATAATGAAAATCTCTGCAGTTTGAAGTACCACAAAACATTCTTTAATAAGAGTACATTGAGCAGAAATAATAATCTATCATTTATATTCTTTTCTTTAAAACAAATAATTCTACACTGCATTTAGTCAGTATACATTTTTCACCTACTGATATTCCACACTTCACTATATTTTAATAGTTTTCCAAAGCAAAGTCAAGTGTTATAATGAGTTTGTTGGTGCCTCACAGCTCAATAGCTATAGAACCAAAAGGAGGATTCCCCATTTGTGTAATGTGGATTTTTAGAATATATGAACAGTTTTATTAAATGGATGAAAACTATTTGTTTGAATTGCACGAGTAAAAATATAATCTAAAAGTAAAGTTTTCTAGAGTTGAATTATCAACATTTTTTCAAGCGTGTAATTAAATTGCGATTCCATCTTCATTTATGATTAATACATAAGTTAGTTTTTGAACATTTAGCTAAATATGCAAGTACTAGTTTATGAACTAAACAGTTGAGTAGTTCTTTTTTTAGTCAAAGACAGTTTTCAGGTAATGGAACAAAAATGAATCATTGAAATGAAATTTCGTATTTTCCTAGAGCATGCCTTTGAAGTGAATGAGAAAAAATTCCAATTAGAATACAATTATTCTTTTCAACTTTATTTCTATCAAACTGGACAATTTCATTTATTGATAACTGAGTAAGTACATTAAATCAATTTCAGGATGTAAAAATTCTAATAAATTCATAGTTGTAAAATGTTTTTCCTTATATTAAAAATCAGTTTTTTCACATTTAATGTATATTGATTTTATTTGTTCTACTCTGTCTACTCTTCCCAGTTCCTACAAATATTTACCCAACCAGATCCACCCCCTTTATGTCTTTTATTAGAAAACTAGCAGGCTTCTAATATTAATAATAAAAATGTAATAAGATATGATAGCCCAAAAGTTATCACCACAAAATATGGCAAAATAAATAAACATAAAGTAAAGAACCCAAGAGAATAGGTACAAGGAACAGTTCCATTCATTAACACACTCAGGAATTAAATAAAAACAACAAACTTGAAACCATAATATATGCACAAAAAGTATAGTGTAAAAAGAGCATATGTATATATATAGTGAAATAAAATTAATAAAAAATTTAAGAAAGAGGAAAAGCTTTGAAGGATTTATGAGACAAAGAACTTCCAAAGATGCCATTGTATTGTTTTTCTGGTGACCGTCTAATGCTGGGCTTGAATCCTAATTGGTAATACATACGAAACCAGTTCAAACAAAGAAATGTAAAATTTATTATAGTTGTTGTTGAAGTATTAATCTAATTATTCTTATCAATAAGAACCAGGTGGGAGAAATCAATGTAAAATTCTGAAAGATCAGAGAAGCAGTGGGGAAACCACAATTCCTTCTTTCCTATTCCATCCTCGGACCTAAAGGGCTGAGATCCTCTCTCAGTCCTGCCTTACCACTACTCTCCTCTCTCTCTCTCTCTTTCTCTCTCTCTCTCTCTCTCTCTCTCTCTCTCTCTCTCAAGTATTCTAAACCTCTATGGTCAGCTTGTGGCCAACTCCACCCTCTGACTCTAAGCAGGTTTTATTTGTCAGAAAACACTGAAAATATCACACAACATATTATCAGTGCAATTTTAAACGTGATCGATAGATACTGTAGCTGAGGAAGACCATTAAGGCCCTTCTCTGTCGTCTGCATACTGCCTTCAGCACTATGGAAGCTAGTTCATAGGGAAGAAGCTCCAAAGCTTAGTCCCTACTTGATTTCTGTATTCTACATCCAAAGTACACAGGATTTTCAACAATCAAATCTTGTCATCTAGTTCTGGTGGGTGATCAAGAGCAATAGCAATTATTGTGGGCAATGTGTACACTGCATGAAGATGCATTGCTGTGACTGGTGTAATAAAAAGCTGGACAGCCAATAGCTAGACAGGAGGTATAGCCAGACTTTCAGACAGAGAGAGAACTCTTGAAAGAAGAAAGGCACATTAGCAGCCAGACCTAGAGGGAGCAATACATGCAGTATGGAGATGAGGTAATGAGCCACGTGACACAACAGATATTGAAAAATGGATTAACTTAGGTTATAAGATCTAGTTAGAAAAAAGCCTAAGTTAAGGCCAAAGTTTCATACTTAATAATAAGTCTCCTTGTCAGTCATTATTCATGATCTGTTGTCCCAAAGAAAAATGAAAATAAAATCAATAGTCTTTTTTTTAATGGGTCTTTACATCCGTTTTTGTTTGTTTCTTTGTTATTTTATTTATTTTTTAAAACATTTTTTTCTCATTTTACATACCAATCCCAGTTCCCACTCTGTCGCCTCCTCCCGCTCCCCCACCCTTCCCCAACCTTATTATCAATCCACTCCTCAGAGAGGTTAAGGCTACCCTTGGAGAGTCAACAAACTCTGGCACATCACTTTAAGGCAGAACTAAGGCCCTCCCTCCTATATCTAGGCTGAGCATGGTATCCCTACAAAGAAAATGGGCTCCAAAATGTCATTTCAATCATTGGGATAAACCCTGTGCACAGTCAGTGACCCCAGAGTCTACCTAAGCCACACAACTGTCACCCACATTCAGAATCTAATTTAGTTCTATACAGGTTCCCCCACTGCCAGGCGATAGTCAGTGATTTTTCCACTATCTCAGTTCATCTGTTTCTGTGGGTATCCCTATATTGGTCTTGAAACCTTGCTCATATTATCACTCCTCCCTCCCTTTGCCTGGTCTCTGGGAGAGAGGTCCAGTTCTTAGCTTGGATCTGTGCATCTGCTTCCATTAGTTGCTAGATGAAGATTATATGATGACAATTAAGGTAACCATCAATCTAATGACAGGGGAAGGCCAGTTCAGGTACCTTCTCCACTATTGCTTATGGTCTTAGCCTGAGTTATCTTGAAATTTGAAGCCAAATATATGGAACTAGAGAAAAACATCCTGAGGGAGGTAACGCAGACCCAGAAGACAAACACGGTATGTACTCACTGATTAGTGGATATTAGATGTAAAGCAAAAGATAATCAGCCTAAAGTCCATCACACCTGAGAATCTAGGTAACAAGGAAAACCCTAAGAGAGGCATGCATGGATCCACCTGGGAAGGGGAAATAGACAACATCTCCTGAGAAAATTGGAAGTGCGTGGGGGAGAGTGAAAGGGGAGGGGAAGAGGAGAGAGAAGAATTTCTTTAAAGACTTGAGATTTTGTGATATGAATCTTTCACTTGCTTAGTTAGAGTTACCCCAAGATAGGTTTTATTATCTGTGACTATAGTGAAGGGTGTCCTTTCCCTGATTTCATCCTCAGTCCATTTGTCTTTATGTATAGATGGGCTACTAATTGTTTTTGAGTTAATCCTCTATCCAGCTGCTTCATTAAAGGTATTTATCAGCTGAAGAAGATTTTTGGTAGAAAAAAAATTTACGGTCGTTTATGTATACTATCATATCACCTGCATATAACAATACTTTGACTTCTTTTCCAATTTTCATCTCCTTGATCTCTTTCAGCTGTCTTGCTGCTCCCACTAGAGTTTACATTACTATACAGAAAAGAAATGTAGAGAGTGGACTGCATTCTTCCTGATTTTAGTGGAATTGCTTTGAGTTTCTATCTAATTTGATGTCGACTATAAGCTTACTGTAAATTACCTTTATTATGTTTAGGTAGATCCCTAGTATCTCTAATCTCTCTTCATCGTTAAGAAAAATAAAGGTTTTTAAATTTATTATCCATGTATTTTATTTTCTTGGCTAATTCTCCTACAATTTTGTTTGTTTGTTTATTATAAATAATCTTGTTTCCCTGATTTTCTTCTTGGTATGTTCATGGTTTGTGTATATGACAACTATTTGTTCTTTCATGTTTGTTAGTACCTTGCTATTTTTCTGAAAGTGCTTGTGAGTTCCAAGAGCTTTCTGTGAACCCTATATAATATCTCCATATCTCCGCCATAGTGACATATCATAAGTAATTAAAGATACTTTGGCTCCTTCTGTCCCTATTTATATACATATTACATACATAGATATATTCTTTTTTGTCTTACTGCTCTGTCTTAAATTTAAAGTACTATGTTTAGTAAAACTAGAGATTTTAGTGGAAATGCTTTGGAATTTTTTCAGTTTTATATGATGCTGCTTCTGAATTTATCATAAATAAATCTTTCTTTATGGTGAGAGATATTGACTTCAACCCTAATCTCTCCAAAAAATTTTTATCATGGAAATGTATTTTATTTTATCAAGAATATTTTTCATCTCCTGAGATGAACCACTGTTATTTGTCCTTGAAACCATTCATTTGATAAATTCATTTTATTGATATATTTATGTTGAATCATTCTCTAGAAAGAATAAAGACTGCTTAATTGTAGAGGACAATATTTTTGATGTGGCCTTAATTTTATTTGCAAAGTTTTTTTGTTTTGTTTTTGTTTTTGATATTTTTGTACTTATGGTTTTGAGTAAGATTAGTCTCTACATTATCTTTTTTTCATAGTTGTTTGGTTTTCGTATGATGCTGGATTAGTCTAGAACATTTTTTAAAGAATATCTAGGGCCATTGCCAGGTGGTGGTGGTGCATGCCTTTAATCCTAGCAATCAGGAGGCAGAGTCAGGCAGAGCTTGGTGAGTTCAAGGCCAGCCTTGTCTACAAGACCTAATTTCAGAACAGCTTCTAAACCTACAGAGAAACCCTGTCTCAATATATATATGTGTGTGTGTGTGTGCGTGTGTGTACATATACATATATATTGCCATTTATATAGCATTATTAAAATGAATGACCATTTTAACTAATGGAGAAATATTAGCCAAAACCAAATATGAGATAATCTAATCCAATAAAAATGATTGTCATAAAAAGATAAATAGTAACAATTGCTGGCAAAGAAGTGCAGACACAGAAAACATTGATCTCTGTTTTCAGAAATGTAAGTTAATGCAATTATGAACCATATATCTTTTATATAATATGCTGTAGAATATCATTTTAAGATGTGTTACATTCATTTATTCCATGGAACATTTGTTTAATGATGTAAAGATGTGTTAAATTCTTTTATGCTGCATTTGTTTAACTCTGTGAAGCTGTGTTACTTTGTCTATCTAAAACACCCAATAGTCTAAATAAGAGCTGAATGGTGAATAGCAAGGCAGGAGAAAGGATAGGTGGGGTTGGAAGGCAGAGAAAATAAAGAGAGGAAAACTGTGGGTCAAGAAAAGAAGCAAGAGAGATCAAGGAACCAGAAAAGGAGGAGAGGAGGACACTAGGGGCCAGCCACCCAGCCAGCCATGGAGTAAAAGTGAAAGTAAGATTCAAAGAAGTAAGGAAAGAGAAAAGACCAGAGGCAAAAGTACATGGGATAATTTATGATAAGAAAAGCTGGCTAGAAACGAGCCAATTAAGGTCAGGCACATAGAAGTAATAATTAGCCTCCATGTGTATTTATTTGGGAGCTGGGTAGTGTACTCTTTTCTTTTTACCAAAAAGAGGAAAGAGCTCAAAAGAATGAAAATAACACCAAATGACTTAATGTTAGGAGAATATTGACTAAATAGTAAAATTGTATTCATTTAGCCATGGTTAGTTATGATTAAATTTAACTTTCTACACATACTGGTTGGTTTTATGTAAACTTGACACAAGCTTCAATCTGATAGAAGAGGGCCTCAACAGAAAAAAAAATACTCCTTAAGATCAAGGCTGCAGGCAAGCCTATAGAATTTTTTCGTAATTAGTGAATAATATGAGAGCTTCAAACTCAGTAGGGGTGGTATCACCCTGAGTTGGTTGTCTTGGGTTCTATAAGAAAGCAAACTGAGCAGCCCATGAGGAACATGACAGGAAGCACCGACCCTATGTGACCTCTGTGCCAGTTCTTGCCATCAGATTTCTGCCTCACCAAATTTTGTGCCCTAATTTGTTCACAGATGAAGATGATGATGAAGTATAAGCCAAACAAATCCTTTGCTCCTCGAGTTGCATTTGGTCATGATGTTTCACCACAGCAATAAAACCTTAACTACGGTAGACTACCTTATCCTAATATTGTATATGCAATTGATTGAAAAATTGTTTTGTAAATGTATTATCTACTGACTGCATTTATTAAAGTTTTATTTATTTTTGTATTGAATTTCTCTACAAAAATTGTTCTTATCATTCTTTTCATATTGTTTATAGTTTTAAAGTATGTATGTGTAAATATAATGCATAATATACATACAAAATGTATATATTGCACATATATACTTCTGCATACATAGTGTTTTCCCTGTATTTAAGTATGCTGCATGTATGCCTGGTGATCAAAGAAAACACAAGGCATCAGGATCTCTGGAATTGAGGTTACAGATTGTTATGAGACATCATGTGGGTGCTATGAGCTGAGCCCTGGTCTTATGCAAGTGCTCTTTATTAAGGAGTTATCACTGAATAATAAAGTTAAGTTCAGCAACAAATCTTTAGCAAAATTGTTGACATAATTTTTATAAAAATAAGTAATTATGTAGTGCTGGTACTATTATGGGAAGTTATGTTTGTGTCTTTTCTCAATAACTCAGGCAAGATAAATTAATGCAGAAATAATTTTGATAATTAAATGTTAATAATTTTCAGAAACTCTTATGTAATTCACTCATATGTAAGTCTTTCTTAAATTTTATAAAGTAAAATTTATAAAAATTATAAAATAGTATTTTGACGATGTCTTCAAAAATAAAAGACTTTTGCCTTAACATAGACATCTTTTTGTAACTATTAAATTTTATAAACACTTGGGTTTTTTAAAAAACTCTAAATACAGTAGATTCAAACTTTTAAATGGAAATTTTAAATATATGGAAAACTGGATTCCTTCTGGCCCTCAAGATCTTTTCCTCCCCTCATCTGCATCCTCTGAGCCTTAGGCAAGATCTGAACAAGCTCAGCCCAGACAAAATTCCATCACAGAGGGGGATATGAAGACAAAAATCTCAATCTTAACCAAACAGTTATTTGCAACTGATGGCTTCTGGGTGAGGGAATATTAATTTTCTTCACATTTTGCCACTGGGCTTCTCAACCAAACTCCAGGGCAGATCTCATACGCAGGAGTATTTGGCAAACACAGATTGGACTTCATTTGTCTTGTGCTATTTTTATGTCTGTTTTGTTTGTAATAGTGAGAAAGAATATGAAATTGTGTGGGTAGAAGGAGTTGTGGGAGGGGATACTATTAAAATGAAGTTCTCAAAGAATAAAAGAAATTGGGTCACATGATATAGTATGTATAAAATGAGTGAAAAACTAAGGTTATATCACAAAGAATGGACAGATAAAAAATTCACTGATATTTACTGATATTTAAAGATACATTTATCTCCATTAACATTCTATTATGTTTATTTGCAACAAATTATGAGAATTTATTCCTATCTACCAAGGCAAAATCATTTAATCTACTTTCATAATTCCACTTATTTGCCATCTTCTTGGACATAAAACTATTGAACAAGATATCAAAGCATGGAAATAAATAGAAGATTGCTAAAAACTGAGATAAATAGAAGGAAATTGCATTGCAAAGCATGAAGTTTCCTTTACTTTCCATTCCAGACTTCCGGAACTTCTCACATAGGTAGAAATATTCCAACTATACTGACAAGCAAATTTTCATTTTTCTAAGAAAACATTTTTACCAGAATCATATACCACAAAACACTAACATGTAGGAATAAGGAATGTAGTATGAGTTACAAAAGAATATATTATTAGTTATCAAATTACATGGCTTTAAGTTTAGGAGGTTATAGAAAATGATGACCAATATGCATTCATGGTGATGGAATTTTTAAGATTGTCCATTTTTCTTTTCATTTTGTCACTGCAGTTTTAGGACCTTTATAGTGACTGTGTCAATGTTTATGAAAATAGTTTTTATGTTTGAGCTAGCCAGAATTCAAAAGAAATATGTGTTAGCTCATTTCCTCCTTCAGAAATTGCCTTGACTTCAGTCAAGTGTGATTCAAGAAAGGAAGTCGGAAGGAAACAAAAAAGTGAAATGAAATCAATGATGAAAGTAATTTCATTCATGTGAAAGCCAACTAAGGACATATACTAGAGCTAAAATGGATACTTGTGACCCCATGAAATCACAACAAGCTCCCATCCTGAATCCATAAGGCAGATTGTATTAGAAAGTTGGAGTTTCAGTAACCAGTTACCACAGGCTGAAGAACCAATGCTCAAATTCTGTCATCTACCTGGGTAATTTAAGACCTCAAATCCATTAATTCACACCTCTAAAAGCTATTCTTACTGTAAAATCCACTAAAACAGCAATTATTTCAGATACCTTAGCTGTCTAAGAAATTACCAACATATAGAACATGAGTTATGAGTACATATTTGTAAAATAAAAATTGAAAAGTACTGGTATCTATTGTAAATTGTTCCTCCTAACTGACCCTTAATATTATTTATTCATAAAGTTGGAAAACATAAATAGATTTTAAAGCTTAGCTTTTTTTCTAGCTTCTGAAGAAGTTATTGGAGAATTAAAATAGTTTCACTGTAAAGTTAAACTCTCTGTTTATCACATTCTTATCAAACACTGACAATTTGTAGGGCATTAAGGTATGTTTGAGCCATACTTGTAGTTTTTAAATTGTTGGTTTAACATTTTCCTTATCTAGTTCTAATGATGACACATGCTTATGTTATAAAGGTTTAGGTCACCAACCACACATACATGGGCATCACTGACTAAACTTGTTGACTTATTGAAAAGGAAAACAAAAGACATTCTTTTCTTCATGTTCACATGCAGTTGTGACGTTGATGGGGGGAAAGAGGAGAGTTAAGTGAGGAAATGGAGGTTAGGTATGGCCATATCTCATTTACATGTATGAGATTCTTAACAATAAATAGTAGTTTTAAGAAAGAACAGCCCTGTGCAGATAACAGTGACAAGTTCTACACTTGTCATGCAATGTTATGTTGGAAGGATCTAGAGAGTCAAAGGGGTACTGCTCCCGAGGTCAGGGCTCCACCTGTCACTGTATCGCATGGTATTCACAAGAATGATATCAAAAATGTAAGGGAACGTACTGAGGATTCAAAGTTTAGAGAAGATAACACACATCCTTTCTCATGACCTTGAAGTTTGTTTTTCCTGAAGTTGTTTAAAAATAAAACTAAAAAAAAAAAGATAAATGTTTTAAAACATACAGAGAGTCAGAAAATAAGTAGATGGCAGCAGGTTGCTGTACAAATTCAGCTGGTGTACCTCTACTGGGATAAAGAAAATTGAATAAAGGCACCATCAGTGAGAGTAGCATGGGAGATGCCGATGCGCAGCAAAGAACCTTGTTTTGCTTTGCTTGTGAAGGGAATATTTGAAAGGTTGTTTTAAAAATGAATCACTACACTTAGTGAGTAAAATTGTATGGTATACAAGTCTAGACAGAGACATCCAACTAAGAGCTTGGCGTCAAACTCCCTCAGCTGTAAAATGATCTTGTTGATGTTAATAATGTAACAGTTAGGTCCTACCGGGAAATAAATAAACTTGGGTTTTATTAAAGAACTTCTGTTTTTTTATTATCATTTCTTGTGGAACAATAAAGCATCAGATACACATAGTCATATGGAAAAAATTATAGCATATATATGTATATAAACATATATACATATATATATACTGATACATATGCATTGTTTTTTAAAACAATATTTATGGCAAGTTTTATAAATTGTGCTCAAATAGGACCCTATAAAAGAAACAATAGTGAGTGGGTTCTCCTGAGTCAGTTTGAAAGGACAGATATTTTCTATACTACTGAATGGGAGATACTGAATACTGCTCCTATTTGAATTATGATGATTAAAATGCTCTATTTATTTTTCGTAATGACCATACATTTGCTAGTTGATTATATTGACAGAACATGGTATTCTGGTATATGCTATCACAATTTGTAGGTGTACCTTTAATTTGTGTTCAAAATATATGAAAAAATTAATTTCATTTATTTTCTTAAACCCGTTCATCAGAAAATGATTTTAGACATGTATGTAGGTTCTAAATAGCCTAGAATTTTAGTTACTTTGGAGTAAAATATTAGAAACTGATGCTCACTATTTTCTATTTCTCTCAGCTTTGGTTGAATATAGAGTAATTTTTGAGATAGCACTAGGTTTACTTTCAAAGGGGATGCTGTCCCCATGTCCTCAGAACCAATAGCAACCCAATTAAGAAAAAGAGTTTCTATCACTCTGTCGATGAACATGAATTTATTTAGTGCCTTTCCATGTGTTCTCCATCCCACAGAGACGATGGCTGACTAGCAGGGAAGTAAACTAGAGAGTTCAGAATTTAAATCAGACATTTTTCCTGAGGAGACTCAAAAGAAATTACTGCTTTTTGAGGAGAGCACTGAAGAACTTTGTCATTAACTTCCTCTGACTTCCCACAATACTTGATTTTATCAGTTCTCATTTGGCAGTAGATCTGATCTTTGATGAGGTGTCTACCTTCCTGGAGCTGTTCTACTCTATATGTCTTTAATAAAATTCAAACAGGCATTAGATAATTCTTAAATGGCAGATTCTAATAACCCAAGTTTGTAGTTGCATTGACATATCCTGAAAATCCTGGTCACATGAATATTTTAGTATTCTCAGCTCTGACTTCATTCTCTTACAATTTTTAATACAGGTGTCTGTATTTGTATGAATACTTCTGCTGCCTATGTCGAGAGTCATTTAATGCCTCTGACATTTTCTATGCCATGTTTTAGCCACATAAATGTATAAGAAATATACTTCCATACTTCAATCAAGAAACTACTAAAATTCACCTCATTTTGCAACACAACAGGTATAGAATGTGTAAAATTGCTAAGAATTGCTAAATAACATTATCAGTATTCTTAAAAATCATGTCCTCCATCAAGGATCTCTGTAAAATGACATCATAAGAATTTTGAGGGCTTGCTGTATTAAAGGTGCCCTTTGTGCAGTGCTGGATGCATTCCAGATAGTTTATGTGCTGTTGCTGGCACAATGTTTAGATTTCTATATCATCCCTGATTTTGACAGAGAGATGACATGGAGCAGAGCCATCACACAAACCTTGTTATCAGTGTGCACCTTTCTTCAGTCTGACATCATTATTATTCATGGTAAGACATAAGTTTAGAATAGTACAGGATTTCTTTTGACTCACTCTCCCCTATATTGATTACTTTCCATGATGGCTACTTTCACTTCAGTAGCATGTTGATAGAATGTTATTTCCAGCAAAAACTTCACCTTAAGTGTGCAATTATTAATCCAGGGAAAAGATTGATTTAAGATTTTCCAGAAACATAATACTTCCTACTGTGATAATCACTATAATGTGTGCCAAAAAGAGAAATAAAAAGAAATGTATAAGTCATTATAAGGAATTGTGTGCAGCACAGTTTACAACAGATTTTCTTTCTTTTTGCTTTCTTTAACTGTAATGAGATTTATTATTCTAATTTTGAAAAAAATATCAGTCTAACAATATTAAGTTGGCAAAACAGTATAAAAACCATGCCAACTGTTCAAAGACATGTATAATTAACATATTAGTTTTAAATGATGACTAGTATGCTCTGTGAAATAATAAAAATAACTGCCAGCAGTTTGACAGTATCTTTCAAAATTCTCTCATTGCATCAAAATACTTTCAAAATAGTTTTCTTGATAATGTTTAATCTTATTGAAGTGATATGTTCAGTCATCTTCAAGAATAAATTCTATTTCAGAGTATGATAAAAAAATCACTGAAGTAACTATCATCATTGGAATCAAGGATTTCAGAATATAATTTATCTTCTTAGATAGGAATATAAATTCTAGATTGTGATGACCTGAATTCTTAAATATCTTATTTTTAAGAAGAAATAAACCTTCAGTGTATCCTAAGAATGAAGAAAGAATTCCTGCCTGTAAATTGCTCTACAGATAGTCAAGATATGCTTTTTGACCTTGGGCAAGGTATCCTTACCAAACCAAATTTGATCAGTTCACAGTAAGCTCATAAAGAGTTTGGAACAAATAAATTTAGACAAGAGATCTTCATGCCACTATTTCTTAAATGCCATGAAAGACCCAAGAATGACATACTATTACCTAAATAAACAAAAGTTCATTGCAAACACCTTCCAAAACTCTCATAATTACAGAGACATCTGACTGCCTGCACAGTCACCCAAAGTTCTTCTGGAATGTTGGGCCATCCATATTCAGCCTACAGGCCTGTAGTATCTGGCATATATATTAATGAAGCAGGAAATTCAAAAGACTGCATCACTTATATCAGTCACTTTCCTCTGTTTTCTGTAGAATGTCTGGCAGTTTGTTTTTTTGTTTTTTGTTTTTTTTTTTGTGAAGCAGGAACCCTGAAGGGCCATTCTGCCTTGTTTTGACAAAGTTAAGCAGTCATTTTCTTGTGGGTCCTGCATGTCCAGTTTATACTATATACTGGCAAGCAGTCCAGGCAAAAGCAGCTTCTTGCCAAAATGACTAACCTTGTCACATTGAAGGCAATCTCCTTAAGAAGCTTCTCTGATGCCCATCATCCTCTTGAATAATTGGTGCTGTCTCACTGTTGAAAAAAATCTAAGTTTTCAAAACAATCAATTGCAATATTCTGTAGGTTTTGGATGTGTTTGAAGATGACCTGTTTATCTGAAATATATATCTGTATATCTAGAAAAACTAAGTTGCATCACTGTAAGTTTGACAATTATAGGTAATAATTAATTTGTCCTTTTAACTATGCCTTGCATTTTTAAATGAGATGCAAAACCACAATTCTTTTAACAACAGTAGAAATATACATGCCATATAACAAAATTGATCCTAAATTTATATCAATAAACCAAACTCCATACCAATTAAAATATTTTGATATTAACAGTTGCTTTTCATATTAAAGTAGATTCAATAACATACACTTTATAATTTCTATATCAAATGGGAGTTAAATTTCTTTTTCCACTCAGTGGTAGTTTCACTTTGCAATGTAGTCTGTTCCTAATTCATGATGATTCTCCTGCCTCAGCCTCCTGAGTTTTGAGAAAACAGGCAAGGATCTCCATGTCTGGCTCTTATTGAATGTAAGATTGAATCTGGAAATTTGCCCCCTACTCTGAGAAATATTTAGGTGCTGATTTTCAACTAGCATTATGTTGAACAATTTGAGGAACTTTGCTTCTCTGGTATCTTGGCTGATCTCTTTCCCCATTGCTAACAGCTGGACTTAAATACATGCTGCATGATTTCTAAGAATTTAAAGGTTCTAGCTCTATTTGTAAGAGCCAGAACCCGAAAACAGCCTCAATGTCCCTCAGCTGAGGAAGTATGGGGAAATGTGGTACTTTAAGCAATGAAAAATTACTCAGCTGTTAAAAGTATGACACCAGGAAATTTGAAGGCAAATAGATAGAAATAGAAAAAACATCAGAGGGAGAGTGGATTTCAGGATGGGAACAGAAGGTGGTGGGGGAGGAAATAGGAGAAAAAAAGTGGGAAACAGCAGCTAGAATGCAAAAAAAAACCACCAAAGAAACAGATAAATAAATAAAATATCTAAAATCAGAAAATCTTAATCAGAATCTTTTTTAACCTTTATATATAATGTAAATTATCTATTTCAGGATTTTTGTTTGTTTGTCTTCTTTTAATGCATATGCGTGTTTGGCTATACATGTCCGTATGACTCATTTGAGTGGCTGATGCCCATAAGAAGCAAGAGAAGGTGCAGATATCCCACCAACTGGAGTTAATGCTGGCTGTGACCCACCGTGTTTGTTATGGGAATCAAACGTGGGTCTTCCGGAAGACCAGCATATTAAAAACCACTGAGCCATATTTTGTTTCTTAATGTCTATACTGAGCTTCTGTGCAGCAATTTGACTAGTTGATTATAAACTGTATACTAACTGGTTACAAACTGGATATCCACATTTGTTCTTCTGTATTAAAAGAGCATTTAGTATTTTAATAATGCAAAGGTAATTCCTATTATTATTTCAGCAAATGTATTTTTCATAGATTTTAGTGGTGTGAAAGTGTGTGTCTCAGGCTTTATAAAAACATGTGTATGAAGGCCAATTAAGAAGTAAGCCACACTCAAGGTCCTGACCTGCAGAAATTATAAGGTGGTAAATAACTACTCTTCTTAATTAAAAAAATGTAAAAGTATTCATTTATTTAGTGTGTGTGTGTTGAAGGAATGAACACATCTGTATCAGGGCACATGTGTAGAAATCAAAATATGACTATTGGGGGATAGACTTCTTTTTCTGCTGTATTGGTCCTGAGGATCAAATTCAGATCCCCAGAGAGACATGGTGTCAAAGGCCTTTAAATATTGAACCATCTGGGTAGCCCACAAAAACCTATTCTTTTTTAAATTTTTTCCATTCAAAAATTTATACTTCCTCCCCTCCTCCAATCCTCCTCCTGCTCCCCAATCCCACTCCTCCCTCCCACTCCCTCCTAAAGAGAGGGCAGGGAACCCTGCCCTGTGAGAAGTCCAAGGCCCTCCCCACTACATCCAGGCCTAGGAAGCTTTGCATCCGAATAGACTAGGGTCCCAAAAAGCCAGGACATGCAGTGGAAACATGTCCCAGTGCATTTTTCAATGGCTTCTCAGTCAGCCCCCATTGTCAGCCACATTCAGAGACCAGTTTGATCACATGCTCAATGAGTCCATTTGCAAGGATAATTCAAGATGTCATTTTTTTACCACTGAGAGAACAATGATCAACTTTATATGAAAAAAAAAACAGGATAGCTAAAACAATCCTATACAATAAAAGAACTTCCAGATGCATTACCATCCCTGACTTTAAACTTTATTACAGAGCTACAGTAATGAAAACAGCTTGGTATTGGCATAAAAAC
>LOJH01032870.1:343-16431 GCA_001685095.1 Ellobius talpinus
GAATTGATTTATCATTGAAATGATGGATCAGATAAATGAATAAACTCCTTACTTTCAATTCCTAATGAAAGAAAAAATCTTGTAAAAATATTTTATCTCCACATCTAAATGACATTTTTATAGCTTGATGATGACAAAGAAGAAGAAAATATTGATCAAGAGGAATTAAGGACTTCACTCTTAGCCATCCTCAAAATTGGATCATCATCATCACAGACATAAATTTCACTTCAATATCCATGTAGAATGTTGGAAACTTTTACATGGTCCTGCTGAATAAATCAAATATACCTGACAAAATCAACAGCAAATCTTAAGCCAACTACATTCCAGCCAACAAATTCCAGAAGAGAAATTGCTTTGGGAATGACTCCATATTAAATATCTAATATGAATGATGGTTATATGCAAGACTCATAACTAAAGAATAAAGCCTATGTTCATTATCCAATTTTATGGTCCATTAACAGCCTTGCAATATTGTTGTACTGAATATTGGTTATAGTTTTGAGTACTTAAAAATGTCAATGAAAAATTTCAATACAGTCAGTTTAGCTTCAAAAGATCTTTCTAATCTTTCTTAGAAATCTGTTTTGAATCCCCCTGAAGTGAATTTTTAAATTCAAAATTGTCCCCTTTATCTTAGCTGGATTCTGACTTAATTGAAACAGTAAACATTCACAAATAGCTGTGGCCAAAAGTTCTCATCAACTATGAGCTTCTACCAACTACATCTCGGGTCATGATTTATTGTCTATATGCTCTTTAACCTTAAGATAAATCTGATAACCTGTCTTCAAATGAAATATTCATGAAGTTTCATAACATTCATTACCATTTTATGATTCTTTTGAGTTGGAATAACAACAATCCTTTCTCGTACTCTATTAAATCAGGATGCAGCTCCATAAATCAGTAGCCCAAGTGTGTGAGATTAGCACGTGTTAATATTCTAGCTGGGCTGCAAAGCCTGCTCAAGCGCAGAGAATGTCCTTTGCTAGAGATGACTCCCCTTTCTGTGTCCTCCTTTTCCTCTTTTTTCAACTAGTAGGCAAATGTGAGTTTGTGAGTACTCGCTAGTAATGTTTTTTGTACATACACACATAAATAATAATAATAAAAATTATTCCACCTATTGTTTTATAGACTGCTCTTGTCTCAATATATGCTGCATCATGAACGCCTTTCATTTACTCTGATAACACTATTTTAGGACTGTGTAATAATCCACCAAATGAGTATACTGCCATTTATTTAGGCAATAGCTTTGCTTGAAAATTAATTGGATCTTTTTTTGTCTAATCTAAAGTTTTTATTTGAGAATTTCATACACTTGGGGTGAGTGCCTTTGGTGGTTTGGTTGAAAAAATGTCCTCAACAGGCTTAGGTTTTTACTACCTGGTTCCCAGCTCATGGTGCTGGTGGGGAACTTACAGGGAAGTGCAGCTGTGTTACAGAAACTATGTTTTGCCACCGGAAGCTTTCTTGAGAGTTTGTCATCTCATCCCACTTCTGCTTTCCTCCCTCTGCTTCAGGGGTGTGGTTGAAGATGTGATGGCCCTGCTTCTTACTCCTGCCACCATGCCTGCTGCTTGCTGCCATGCCTATTCTGCCATGATGGACTCTTGTCCCTCTGCAACCATAAGCCAGAACAAGCTCTTTCTTGTGTAAGCTGCTTTCGGTCATGGTGCACATCGACAGAAAAATAACTGAGAGAGCACCTCATGGTTACTTATTCTCTGCAATTTGACTAGCCGTGGATTTCTCTAATAATCATCATCTGTAGAAACATAAAAGCATATTTGATGAGGGTTGAGAGTTACCTTTGATCTGTGGGTATAGGAAAAAGTTAAGCAGCTGGTAATTATACTAAGTTAATGAAGTGATGGAGGTAGTTTCTCCTGTAGGTCTATGACTTCCAGGGGTAATTGGCTACGTTTGCAGTGCCAGTTGGGCATGAATTCTTTTCTGCTGAGAAGACCATAGGCCCAATTAGGCAGTTGTTGGTTAACTCAAAGATATAAGTGATCACTGGATATACCTTACTGGGCAATCATCTTTGTGTTTTGTAGGCTTTATAGTTGGATACAACTATTGAGTGCTTTTTCCCTTGGCAGTTGTGTAGCATGTTCTGATACTATAACAGTTACAAACTCTAGTCCTTTGAATCCTGTGTCTAAAATATGCGATGTCCTTAGCAACAGGACATTCAAGTTCTGGATGGCAACCAAGGGCCATAACAGTAGCCTATATTATTCTGGGAATCTCTTGGACTCCCCTGACCAACAACTTGGATGTAGGTTTCTCATACCTGGCAGTGGAGTTTTTATTAGTCCATGACTTTGAGGTGGAACATTATCACTCCATGTGATATAACTCCATTTACTAATACCACGTGTATAATACTTATGTATAATATATGTATTTTAAGTAAGCTTACAAAATAGCATTGCCTTATTACTTTTTAAAATGCTCTTAGTATTATTTATCTCGCTTTCCTCTGTATTACCCATTCTCTCCTCTCAACACTTAAAATCTCCCCTTTCCATGCTCCCCCATTAGCATCTTCTTTCCTTGTCTGCCCCTCTCTAGAGTTCTTTCTCCCATCCTGTCACCACAGCCTCTTTCTACTTTCTTTACTTTTGTGCTTACTTCAGGTTATAAATTCACGTCTAAAGATTCAGACCTAGGATCCACAAATAAACCAAGTAGGGTTTGTCTTTCTGGGTCTGGGTTACTTCACTAAGTATAATATTTTTCAATTCTATCCACTTACCTTCTAATTTGATTATTTCATCTTTCTTGAGAGCTGAGTGAAATTCCATTGTGTATATGTACCACATTTTCATTATCTATCCATCAGTGGAAGGGCCTTTAGGTTGTTTCTGTCCCTTAGTTATTGTGAGTAGAATGTTAATGAACATGGCTGAGCCAGCATCTCCGCAGTAGAATGTCTTTGGGGGCATATGCCAAGGTTTAGCTTGGTTGTATCGTAGATGTACTTCTAATTTTTTGAGGATTTTTCAGAGTTATTTCCAGAATGGCTGCACTAGCTTTTAATTCTACACTTTTGATCAGGTCCTTTTTTTTCTTTTTTTTCCCCTGAGCTCTTTGTCTATTCTGGCTATCAACCCTCTGTCAGATGTATAGCTGGCAAAAAACAAAAATGAAAAACAAAAAACACTCTTCTATTCTGTGAACTGCCTTTTCATCCAGTGCCCTCCTTTCTTATACAAAAGCTTTTCAGTGTTATGAGGTCCCAATTTGTCAATTATCGGCCTTAATTCCTGAGCAGAGACAGTCCAATTCAGAAACCCATTTCCTGCATCTGTAGCTTGTAGAGTACTACCTATACCTTCTAGAAAAATCCCAGCATTTCAGATTTCACATTGAAGCCTATATGTGTGTGTGTGTGTGTGTATGTGTGTGTATGTACTTTCATTCATCTACATGTTGACATTCAGTTTTCCCAGCATCATTTGTTGAAGATGCTGCTTTTTCTCCAGTTTGTTATTTTGACATTTTTGTCAAATATGAGCTAGCTATAATTATGTCAACTTGTGTTTGGGTCTTCTGTTTTGTTCATTGGTCTATGTGTTTGTTTCAGTGCTGTTTTTTATTACTATAGGATTGTAATATAGCTGCAAATCTGGTGTGATAACTCTCATTGTTCTTTTTATTCAGAGTCACCTTGGCTATCTGGGGGTTTTTGTGCTTCCACATGGATTTCAGGATTTTTATTCTATTGCTATGGAGAATGTTGTGGGAATTTTGATGGGAATTGCATTGAGGTTGTAAATTGTAGTACACTCATTTTCATAATTAACTCTACAAATTCATGAGAGGGGGACAGTCTATATTTTTCTTGTCTTTCTCAAACTATATAGAGATCTAAAGTTTTCATTGAAGAAGTCTTTTACCTCATCAATTAGGTTTTTTTCCTGGACATTTTGAGGTTACTGTGAATAATGGTTTTCCCACAATATCTTTCTCAGCATGTTATTGATATACATTGGAAAGACTAGTGCTTTTTGTAAGTGGATTTTCTATCCTGTCATTTTGCTTAAACTGTTAATCATTTCTAAACATTTCATGGTGAAATTTTGGAGATTTTTTTCTATATAGTATCATATCATCTGGAAAAGTAGGGTAATTTGACTTACTCTTGTCCTGTTTATGCCCATTTAATTTCCTTCCCCTGTATTTGAAACTACAGAGCTTCAAGCACTGTATTGAAGGAATGAGATAGTAGAAAACTCTGTCTCGTTCTTGAGTTTTCTGGGATTGCTTTTGTTTTCTCCCATGTAGGGAGTACTGGCGGTGGGTTTGTCACGTGTAGCCTTCACTATGTTGAGGCAAATCCCCTCCAGTGCTGCTTCTCTCTCAATCTTTTATCATAAAAGTCTGCTGGCTTTTGCCAACGGCCGATTCTGTCCTACTGAGATGAATATGTGCTTTTCGTCTTTAGGTCGACTTACATGATTTATTACTTTTTTTTTGCTTATGTGTTTTCAATCATATCCCCACCTCCAAGATTATGCCTGTATTTAATTTCCAAGTATTTATTAAAGATGTTTGAATCTATATTTGCCAGTGATGTTGGTCTATAGTTTTCTTTTTCCTGTGTCTTTACCTGGTTTTGGTATCAGAGAAATATTGACTTCATAGAATAAATCTGGAAGCATAACCCATTCATTCAGTTATGTATTATTTAATCATTATGAGTTGGTGTGATTATTAGAGATTTTTGTTTATTAATTTTAATCTTTATTACATGTGGTCTGATTATATACATAGAATTATTTCAAATTTGCAGAATCTTTAAAGATTTCTTTTATGTTTCAATATGTGATCTATTTTAGGAAAAAATCCATGGGCTGTTGAATAGAGTATTTATTCTTTGGCCTTTGGCTGGAGTAGTCTGAAGATATCTGTAAGGTCCATTTGACCTGTGATCCCATATAATTTTGATTTGTTTTTGTCTAGATGAGAAGTCTGTTGAAGAAAGTGAGGTTCTGGATCACTTACTACTACTGAGTTGAAGTACTTTTGAGTCCTGGAAGTTCAGCAGTATGCTTTATATGAAAGTGGTTGCACCAAACTTTGATACATAAATGTCTAGGGTAATAATGTCTATTTAGTTAACTGTTTCCTTGATAAGAAACAAGTGTCTTCTTTCTCTGATTAATTTTACTTTGAAGTCTATTTTCTCAGATAATAAGATAGTAATACCTTCTTGTTTTCTGGTCCAATACCTCTTTTTACAACTTTTCACTCAAAAGAGGGTATCCTTGAAGGTAACATGGGTTTCACACCAGCAAAAATGTAGGAAATTTGTTTCTCAATCCATCCCACTAATTGGTGCCTTTTGATTAGGTAGTTGAGTCCATTCAAATTTAAAGTTAGTATTAAAAGGTATGAACTCTTCTTCAAAAAATATTTTTATGAGAGCATTGAGAATTTTGTACTCTCCCTTTCTACCCCAAGTATTTTTACATCAAGCTACTCACCTTCCCACCCAACTTTGTGTCCTTTCTTTTTTCTTCATTATGGTCAATTTGTGTTGCCAAAATATTCTTTGATGTGTGGCTTTTCATTTGAGCATGGTCAACTTAGCTGGTCTCTACTCTTAGAAAAAAATTAGCCCCCCCCCTTTCCCAGAAGCTAAACATTGCTAAGAGCTTCTTGGGTAGGCATGGGATTTGTACCCAACTCCCATTTGATTCTGGAATTTGCTATGACACGAGCTTGCATAGATTTTGTGTCTGCTATCACAGCTGCTTGAGTGCCTGTGCAGCTGCTGTACTGGAATACACTGTTGCCTGGGCATTATCTGCCACCTCTGGCTCTTAGGTGCTTTCTGCTCTTTCTTCTAGAATGACCCTTGGGCCTTTGTCGGGGGAGCTGTGACACATGTTTCCTTTGGGGCTTAGTATTCTGTAGTCTTTTGTTTTTTGCACCTTGATCAAGTGTTGGTCTCTTGTATTGAGACTATTGCAAACAGAAGATTCTAAAATGAGGGTTGAGAGATGTGTCAACCTATGGATATAATAGTAAGTTATTGGTGCTATGTTAGAAATATCTCCATTAAGCAGAGTAACATCAGTAGGTGTTTTCTTAGTGTAGGGCCTTATGTAGTCATTGGTTCTTGATCTAATAATGGAGCTAGGTATACATTTTGTTTTGTGGATTTTCATTTTGATTCTTTTAATGTATGTGTATGGATGTATTTTAGGAGGATACAATTCACAGCTATAAAGAACTAAAAGGTGAAGCACAATTAATAAAAACTCAGAGAGAAAAACTGGAGTTCAACCTGAAGGTCAGAAAAGCAAAATAGCCAGCTACTGGTTCTTACCTTAATCTCAGTTCGAAAATGGAGATCATGCCTCCAGGAATCTCAGAATGAGACTGTGTCTGTGAGCTGACTCCTCCCATTTTATAATCCTTTCTAGGGCTGGGATTAAATGCGTGCTCCACTGGGATTAAAGACATGCACTGCCCAGTTTCTAAGGCAAATTCGTGTGTCTACTGGGATTAAAGGCATGTGTTACCACTGCCTGGTCTGTAAGACTGACCAGTGGGTCTCTTTTACTCTCTGATCTTCAGACAAGCTTTATTTATTAAAATACAAATAAAATGCCACTACAAAAGGAGTATTATGAAATAAGAAGGGTTAAATTGCATAAAGGAAGAGTAGAGGAGGGAAATTAGGGGAGAAAATAGCACAAAAGACTACAAAAAAACTGATATGGAAAGTGTAGAAACTTACTAAAACTTCTTGAATTCTTTGAATACTGTTATAGTTGTCTTTTAAATTCTGTATCTTAGGGTTCAAACAGGTAATTCTCATTGGAGATTATTTTTATAGGACTAGTGGGTTATTACTACTTTTCTACGGAAAAGATTATCTCATAGCAGAAGTCTCATCCTCTGTCTTTAATGACATTTCTGCCACCTCCTCTGTGATGTTCCTTGATCCTTACATGCAGGGATGGCATTGTAAATGTACTTAGTTGGGGTCTGACACCCCATGGTCATGATCACTTGATTTCTGCATTTTGACCAGTTGTGGTTTTTCTCCTATGATTTCCATCTGGATCCTCTTCGATGATGAGTGGAAGCTGCCCTTGTCTGTGGATACAGGATAAGTATTTAGGATGCAGAAACACAGAGTTAGCTAGAATTCATATTGGTTTAGGAAAGTGGCAGTAGTGTAGCTTCTGTAGCATTGACAAGTTGCCACTAAGTTTTCAGTGCCAGGCATGAGTTCCCTCCTCCTGAGTAGGCCTTAAGTCTAAATGGTTGTTGGCTACTTTCAGCGTATAAGTGCCTCTCTTTCATCTTTTAGGACCTCTTATAACACTGAGCACTGTTGTGGTTCATCAGCATTATAGCTGGATAGGACTAGTGATTGCTTTTCTCCAGTAGCAGCTTGCATGCAACTTCCTAAACTATGAGTGCCAATCTTCGCTGAGAATAATTCCAGAACAAGTCCAGAGTGATTTCTCCAAATACCGTGTCCAAAGTGTGTGGTGTATTAAGTAATAAGGTCTTAACTTTTTTCCTGGAAGGCACCTTCCAGAAAGTTCAACACTAGCTAACATTGTCTTGGGAGGTATCTTGAACTTCCCAGACCAACAACTTGAATGATGGTTTACTGTCGCTGGGATTGGGGTTTTTGGAAACAATCCATGGTTTGTAAGGAGAGCATCATTACCTCTATGAATGCAATTTTAATTGAGCTCTCTCTCCACCCCCACAGTTTATGTATATATATTGCATTAGAGGTAATTTCAAGTATCCATAAAGCAGTGTAATTCCCTGTGGCTTTTCCAACCATCTTTAGTATTATTTACCTTTTCTCCTTCCCTTTCACCCTCTATTGTCATCTCGTTTCCCTCCTAGGTAAATATCCCCAACTTACTTTGCCCATTTCTTCCTTCATAGCAACTGTGTATGATGTGTTGGCACAACTCCAGCAGATTTCTCTCTGGAGCAGTGAGCAGCTCTGGCGTCCTGTGACTGTGCTATTACTTACATACCTTCATTAATTCTGTTTATTGTGATAAATAACAAACAATTTTAAAGTGAGAAAATTCATAGTTACTGCTTTAAAGGAACTTTTTCATTTCAGTTTTAAGAATCAAGAATCACCTGTATTTTACTGTTTGAAAACATGTCAACAAAATCTAAGCATCTAATGTTTACTATGTAAAGGCAAAGCTTTGAAAAGGTAAAGGCAAAAGTGATTTCTATGATGGTGTTTTAAGTTTTTTCTACATTTCTTGAAATCAAACCCAAACCATAGTTAAAAAAGAAATTAATTGAACTATTCACGTACAGTGAATCTTTTTGGGAATATTGCAGTTTGTTGTGATTGGGGATGTTCTACTGAGCAAAAATCAGAGTCCAAAAATCTGGATGATGTGTGGTAGTGATAATGGAAGGGGACTGAAAAATAAGACATGACAGAAGTGTCAGTTCTTGCTGCTAGAAGTGTGCTAATAAAGAACCAACAGCTCCTCCATTGCCTTGGATCCTGGTCACGGGATAGTCCATGCAGAAACTGGTGGGAGAGCCATCTTAGCCCCCCTAATTGTAACTGTTTTTCTATCTATCCCACTCAGAGGGTGCTATATGGGAGCCAGATGGCTGCAAATGTTATTCTGCTTTGCAAGCGTGGAGATTTCTGTATTGCTGCCAAAGCCATTGTCAAAATGTCCTATATCAAAACAAAACAAAAAAATAAAATCCTCTGTTTTCCAAACTTCTGAAAATTCCACAATAGCTATAAAATACCAAGCCCTCTGTTAGGTTTTGGCAGCTAAAGGAAAAAAAAATTATCCATTCCCTAAGCATCTTGTTGTCTGAACTAACTGAGCAGTGGGGCAGCCAAAAAAAGAATTGCATCATTGAGAAGCTCATGAATTTTCAAACAAGCAGCCTTTGGAATCTAGAACAGCTCATAAGGGGCCAAGTGGAATGGGTTTGGCACAGACGCCAGTCGCCCACGAATAAGGCTGAAGGGGATTTGGAAAGCCCTAGCTATCCTCACCCTCAAGCAAAGAAGGCAGTGCCTGTGTGTGACAGTGGATGAAGCCAAGGTGTCTTCTAGATATTAGATGGATCAAATACAGTTCTTGTTTGAATAAGAAAACATAATAATAAAGCAGGACTGAATAATAATGGTGGCAACAAACAGAAATGGAAGTATTAGTAATAAATTTATCATATCTTGAAACATAGGACTGACTACACATTATTTTAACTTTTCTTAAACCTTAGGTGCATGGAGATGAAAGGGAATTTCTAACAAATGGATGCTGCAAATATATAATATGCAGGGTGATGTATTTAAAAATTATATGCTATAGTGAGTCCAGGTTTCCTAGGTACTCCTTGAGACCTAAGCTAAGCTCTGATCACTTGTGAACAAATTGATGTCTTCATTTCTTTGTAAAAGAATTAAGTTAAAATGAAGAAAAAAATTTGAGAAGGATAATTAGAAGAAATTTTAGCTGAAAGTCTTAAAGATGTAAATTAACTTTTGAAATTTTATTACCCAGCATTAAGAGGAGATGATTGGCTGAGGACTCATTACTGCTCTCAGCCTTAATTCCGTGGTGAGTCTCATCTCTCCACCCTCATCCTGCTTCTCTCCCCATCTCTCTCAGTTGTGACATTGCTGTTGGGGGCTTGTCAGGTGGAGTCTTCAGAGCAGGCAGTGACATGATATTTCAATATATATGATATAAATTAAGAATCAGCCCTTGAAATTTTAAGAATAGAGGTTAAAAGTAGTATCAAGAAAAGCTAGCTGGTGATATGTGACTGGTATGCCTTGGTCAGCTGGCAGAACACTCTATACCAAGTACCATTTCTGTGAGGGTTCATCATTGGGCCATTGTTGGATACCTGTTGCCCATCCCCCAAAGCTATGGGAGTCCTTGAAGAGGCTTGTAGTGGAAGTTATCTCGTGGCTGCAGTCACTACAATTGGCAAGCAAATATTTCTGAGACAATCTAGGTGGTGCATCTCTGAATTTATTTTTTAGGCAAAGAGTAAGAAATTCAGTTAAGTCTCATGGAACAAGATTCATAGAGACACAGAACCCCATCTGAGATACCTTGCCAAAATCACCTCGAGATACAGGAAAGAGTGTGAATGACGGACATAAATTGGAGGGAATGTTGGCTCTGAGTCAAAGATCTGGACTGTATTCCATGTCTTTACAAGTATGAGTGAGCAATTATGGTGTCAGGGCAAAGTTGGGTCGCACTTTCTACGTGAAGACAATTAAGAAAGACCCTCCGTATGTTCTATCCACTCTAACTCAAACACACCTGGGAATTTATAGTTTGCCTTATTAAGGCTGAACATCTTCTAGAGAATATAAAAATCCTCAATAATCTAAATTCAGGAAATATACAATATTTGATGTTCTTGTGATTGTGAAATGCAATTATTTTGTTAAAAATGTGTTTTCAGCCTAACACAGCGGCAATCACCTTTAATTCCAGGACTTGGAAGGCAGACACAGGGGAATCTCTGTGAGTTCGAGGCCAGTCTGGTCTATGAAGTTCCAGGTCAGCCAGAGGTACATCGGAGACTCTGTCTCAAATAACAAAAATATGTTTTATTACTTCCTGGAATAACTTCTGTAAGGGCTTGCCTAATGTAGTAGGGTCAGTAGAGACTGCTATAGTTGGAATAGAGGAACAGGAGAGGGGACCGTAGGCAAGGAAGGGGTGGTAAGGGGTGAATGGATGAAGAGTCAGTAGGTGTGGATGAAGAGTTAGTAGATGTGAGCTCTATTCCTAAGCGAATGATAGGCAGAATCCTGTAGTGTTGAGGCAGGGAGAAGCACCCCTTCATGGTGTGTTTGAGGGTCCTCTCCCTACACCCTACTTGTTCTTGGAAAATACACTGAAGGGGTTAAGAAGGGCAGGAGGAGGTGAGCAGATAAGGAACGAGTTTAGTAATTCAGGTAAGCAAAAGCTTGCCTTAGACTGAAGACACTAAGGAAGTCATTTGATGCTATTGCTGTGGCTTTCACTGGACTCACATCTAACACGGAAATTTAGCCAGAGAACTGCGCTTTGATGAAAATTGTCTATCCATTGGTGACCTTTGTTCTTTCGGGTCTAAAAGGGGTGACATGCAGCACCAGAGAGCTTGCCTCTTTCCTTTGTGCTGCTCTGCATCCTTCCAACATCTGAGAAGATTGTTTGAGTGCCAAGGTTTCCATGTGGTCACCGCAGGGTTCTGGCCGGTCATTCCCAGGGCAATGTGTGTCCTTAGAACTGAGCTCTGAAGCTGATGTACTCAGTAGGATATAAGCCTTTTTTGGCCCTCTCTCTTTTCTGTCAATTAAAAAAAATTCTACAAAACAACACATTCAATAAGACCAAATAAGTCCACATCAGTGAAAAAGGACAAAAGAAGTAATTGTTTGGGTGAAGGAATAGCTACACATGAAATCTGATGGCATCCAAGAGAAACTCAAAGGAGCTGATGTTTCCTGGGATGAAATACAGACCACAGCTGCACCAGTGTGGAAAGAAAGACACTGGTCTTACAAACTTCAGAGCCCAGCCAGGAGCACAGTATTTGAAGGACAGCGGAACACATTCTTGGCATAACAGACATCTGTGAAGGGAGCTTTGATTCTTGGACTTTTTCTTGTGAAACTAAAAATTCCCAAAAGTAGGCTTCCAAATTTAAGAACAGTCAGGCAGTGGTGGCACATGCCTTTAATCCCAGCACTCAGTAGGCTGAGGCAGGTGGATCTCTATGAGTTCGACATCAGCCTGGTCTACAGAGTGAGTTCCAGGACAGCCAAGGTTAAACTGGGAAACCCTGTTTCAAAAAACAAATAAAACAAAACAAAAAATAAAAACGATTATTGGTGAATAATATGCATACATTTATGAGGCATAATGTGCTATTTCTACTCATATATAAATTGGATAGTGGCTAACTCGAGATAATTAGTGCATCTCTCACCTTAAATCTCTATCATGTCTGAGTGCAGGGTTCATTTAAGCCTCCTGTTTTGAGAGGCGCCAATGAAAGCTTGACCAGGCCTCAGCTGTGCTGCCCACTGTCTTTAGTACCTTCTTAAAAGAGGATGATGTTTGCTTGTCAAAAATTTTAAGAAGGACTTCTAAATTTTTTCATTTTTTTTATGGGCGAAAGGTGTGTGCGTGTGCTTTCTTTTTTCCCAGCACAAAATTATCTGAATTCTGGTAAACGTTTTGTTTTTTCAAATGCCAACTCATACTTCCAACTCAAATCTCCGTATCTGCTGGCTAAGTGGAAGCCCGATGACCTCCAGAGCTCAGGTGTGATTGTTTTCATCTGTCTCAGATACACCTGCCTTATTGTCTATTGCTCCACTGGAACTGGAGAGCCCTGCCTGACACACACAGGGCCCTCGAAGTTCCAGAGAAACAGTAGACACTGATAACGTAATATCTGGATGAAGCAGAAGGAATGATGAGCAAGGAGAGAGCCTCCTTGGCCTTCTCTGCTGCCTGGTCCATAGTGTCCAGGTCGCCTTGTAGTGCAGAGTCCTCCTAAGGCCACTGTTACATAAAGTGTATGGAGAACAAAGTTTGATTGACCTCTTTATTGCTTCTTGCAAGTCAAAGCAGGAAACAGATGCCCTCACCTAGACATGTTAGAGAGCTCCAGAGGACTCCTGGGGGCTAGGGATGCTGCAGACACCTCAAGTGGGAAAAGCTGGCTGATAGGCAGGTAGGTTATGGTGGTGCGGGAAGAATCAGCCATCATAGGACCAAACCTTCCAACCCTTCCCTTCTAGGCTAGGGACATATTAAGTCCCATTACTTGACAGAGAGCCTGGGAGTAAGTAAATCTCTGTGATGTTTATTCGGCTCCTTTTGAGCATTTACTATGTGGTGCTGACGGTAGCAAGCAATATTGAGGACAGGGAAACAAAATGTGGGACTTGGTACTTTTCCTCAAAATGTTCCACTCACATCAGAGGAGAGAAGTGCTCTTATGAGGTAGACTTGAAGAAAGAAGCACATTAATACCTGTCTGGTTGTGTGGTAAAGATGATATAGGCTGCAAGAAAACGGAAGTGTTCGTGAAGTCCCTCCAAAAAGGGGAGGGCATCATATTCAAGACTGGACAGAAAGACACTGGTTTTGTTTGTTGGTTGGTTGGTTGGTTGGTTTGGTTTGATTTGGGGACAGGATCTCACTATGTAGCACAGGCTGGCCTCAAACTCGTGGAGATCTATTTGCTTCTGCCCCTCGTTACTGGAACTACAGGCAGATGCCACACCACAGCCACCATGCCTGGCTGGAAAGACTGTTATAACTACAACATTGCTATCAAGCACAGATTGCAACAAATAAGACATAAACTCCTGTACACCTTTAATTCCAACAGTTAGAAGGCAGAGGCAGTGTGTGAGGTGGGGTGGAGTGTGATTTCATGAGTTGGAGGCTAGCCTGGTGTACGTAGTGAGTTCCAGGCCAGCCTGGGCTACAGAGTAAGGCCTTGTATAAAACATTAAAAAAATGTACCCTCAAGATGTTTGCATGGATACAGCAATCTATAATGGCAATCTCTCTATCAGTTATTTGACATTAGTAAGGCAAAAATGCATGATGAAAACCGTTGTTATTACATTAAAATGCTAAAATTAAGTCGGCAGAGCAAATTCCAGATCAGCCTTCTTTAGACTTCGCAGGTTTAGATTTCACAGCATTACACATAAGAGCTATGTTTCCACCTTGCCCTGGAAACATCCGTAGGTTCAGCTTCACCAGATCAGCCTTCTTGCTAAGGCAACCCCCACCCGGGGCTGAGTGGCAGATGGGTTTTCTGCCGCTGCGGTTTTCCGCGGTCCTCGTCAGTCACCTTTTTTCTCTTTCCCAGCTTGTGTCCATAGTTCATGTTCACTCTCCGGCTTATGTTGACATTTGAATTTGTGATTCCGGGTGAGAGCCAATCCCTTTCCAAACGCAGCCAGACCTTTCGCGGAACTCTTTTCTGCCTGAACAAGTTGACATGGCAGCTCAGCTCTCCAGGTGACCCGTGCTAGAACTGGACACTGTTAGTTTCTTGCTGCCAAGCTTTTTCGTACGCTGAGCCGCAATCTGTTTCTTATAACTCAGAATCTCCCCTGCCTCTGTCTCTTAAAGTTAAAGGCGCCTTTTCTTCTTCCTTTGTGTGCTACATCCTCAAACGCACGTGCAAGAGGAAGGTAAAAAGCGGTAGGAAAACAGCTGAGCCCTCTGTTCTGACCCTGGCCATTCCTTCTGCTCTTCCGCATTTTCCTTTCTTCAGTTCTGCAGATTCATTAAATTAAACTCTTCATTTGGAGTCAATTGCAAATTTATATTCAGTTGTAATAAATACTGGAGAACAGCCTTGTGTTTTCCTTATTCAATTTAATCAATGGTAAAATCATTGAAAACTCTAGAGAATCATATGAAAACCAGGATAATGACATCAACACTCTCATGACACTGAACCGTCCTGTCAGCAACGAAATCCCCTTTAAAATCACACAGGCCCTCAATCCTAGACCACTCTCCCCCCTTGTCAATCTCTGGCATGTTTTCTGCTTGTGATTTCATGAATGTCCTTCTCCACTCAACATGAATGTCTGGCGCTTTGCTGTTGAGTGTGCCAAAAGACCTGTCCTTTTTATGGCTGAGTATTATTTATGGCACCAATGGATAAGTATGTTTGAGTCCTTCCCATTGAATCACATGTGGACTTTTCAACACTTCTCTTATATAAACAATAAAGTTGATATCAACCTTGTATATAGTTTTGTCAGTAAATGTACTTCTTGATTTTTACAGGAATGGCTTCTGTAAGTACAGCTGGTCTGTAATACTAATAATTAGGTTTTTTCTTTTAAAGTACCAAATTCTTTGCAAGACAGGCTGTAGTGTATTATATTGCCTCTTGAAATGTATCTAACTCAGAGTTCTATGCCCTCACTAGCATTTGGTATGGTCAAGGTTCTTGTTTTTCCTTTTGGGAGGGTCTCAGGTGAGCCCAGGCTCACTTAGAACTCACTGTGTATTTAAGACTGGCCTCAAACTCAAGGCAATCCTTCTGTCTCAGCCTCTCTAGATATGGGATTATATGTATGAGCTACCATACTCATCTTTTTGATATCCCCAAGTTTTAAAACTTTAGTTATTTTGATATGGAGATTTTATATCATTTGACTATTTTATTTGTTTACTTTTTGATATTAAAATATTTCTCTTATCTTTTCCTCCAAACCCTCCCATATAATCCTCCTATTACAATGGTTTGAATTTCTAACATCCTAATAGCTAGTATGCCAAATTTCTATTTTTGTTTATTTGAATCTTGCATATCTGGTGAAATGTCTCATGTGTTTTGTATGTTTGCTGGCTATGACTGTGTACTGAGGCTTATCATAGGTCTGAAATACTACTTGGTTAGATGTGCATTCTGCTCATATTTTCCCTGACTATGTAGGTTGTTATCTTTCTATGAGGATCTTTTGTGAAAAGAAATTTTAAAATTTTGAAAAATCTTAATTTGTTGATTTTCCTTTTAGCAGTTGTACTTTCAATGTGAATGCTGAGTATCCACTTAGCCCCCGATCTTTGAGTTGTTTCTAAAGCACTATTGCCTTGCATTTTGTATGTACACCCAGGGTCTATTTTGAGTCTGTTTTTACATTGAGTGTGAGACTTAAGAAAGGATTTTCCGTGGAGTAGCACTCTAATGTGTAGATGTGCCACATTTTCTTTATCCATTCTTCAGTTGAGGGGCATCTAGGTTGTTTCCAGGTTCTGGCTATGACAAATAATGCTGCTATGATCATAACTGCACAAATGCCTTTGTAGTATGCTTGAGCATTTTTTGGGTATATGCCCAAGAATGGTATTGCTGGATCCTGAGGTAGGTTGATTACCAATATTCTGAGAAAACTCCATACTGATTTCCAAAGTGGTTGTACAGGTTTGCATTCCCACTAGCAATGGATGAGTATTCCCTTTACTCCACATCTTCTCCAGCATAAGCTGTCATCAATATTTTTGAACTTAGCCCTT
>LOJH01032872.1:0-10686 GCA_001685095.1 Ellobius talpinus
TTCGGGGTATAAGCTAGCTGTGCAGGAGCCGGGCAGGACGAAAAGCAGGCCTGCCACTTAAGTGGTAGAGTCCCATGAGTCCACCATCATGGTTTCTATATCTTCTCTTTCCTCCCTCCCTGCCTCCTAGGGACCCCTGGCCTGGATACTATCTCAGACTCCTTCAGTTGGAGCTGGCTCCCTGGGCTGGGGAGAGATCAGGATGCCTGGATTCCAGGAGAGCTGGCCACCAAGCCCTCTGCTGATCTCACTTCCAATGTGCTAGAGAAGACCACAAAGGCTCCAGGGAAAGCGCCCAAGAGCACTAAGAAGTGGGTGACTAAAAACACAAAGCGGCCAACCACTCCGCCCCCTAGGATGCCAACCACTAGACGCTCCAGGGTCCCAGGCACCCCAAGCACCCTAAATCTAACCCCACATACCTCCGAGTTACCTAAAAGACTGACCACTGAGGCTCCCCACAGACAGATGTCACATACCCCTGTAAAACTGACCCCTAGGGTCCCCTGGGAGTGGACCTCAGAGACTGTAACATCACTGTCCACTCAAGGCCCCCAAGAAGTGACCTCTGAGGCCACTATCACACAGATCCCTCAAGCCTCCCTGGAGCCATCTGGTGAGAGCCCAGAAGGTTCTCTGGAGTCCTCCCGAGATCCAGCCCCCTCCTCATCTGCTGGAGTCCCTACACCATCAGGTAAGCAGCGGAGGGTGAAAGGGATTGGGAACAGCAACGAGGTCATCCCCTTACCTTCTAACCCGAGGGCCTCCATGCCCCCCAGGTCCCTTCCGGGTTCGTCTGGCTGATGGGCCTAACAGGTGTGCTGGCCGGCTAGAGGTGTGGCATGCTGGACTGTGGGGGACGGTCTGTGATGACAGCTGGGACCTTCGGGATGCCACAGTGGCCTGCTGGGAACTGGGCTGTGGAAAGGTCCGGCCCCGAGTAGGCAAAACCCACTATGGCCCTGGGACCGGGCCCATCTGGTTGGATGACATGGGCTGTAAGGGGAGTGAGACCTCACTGAGCGACTGCCCCTCAGGGACGTGGGGGAAGCACAACTGTGACCACGAGGAAGACGTGGTGCTCTCCTGCACCGGTACAGGGGACAGTGAGGGAGGCTGAGGGGACGGAGTCAGAGTGGGACAGGATGACAGCGTCATCTAAGGAACTGGCCCGAATGGGGTCAGGGTGCGGACATGTAAGAGTCGCTGCAGGAGACCGGAAGGAAAGAGCAGTGGCAAGGACCTCAGATAGCGGAAGGAGACACATGCTACCTGGTCTCTCCCCAGGGTACACAGGTGATGATGATTATCCCTCCTGGACTTGGGACCCCACTTCAGGAGAGGACCTGACCAAAGGAACCACTACGGCAGCACGGCCTGGATGGACTCTTTCCTGGGCAGCTACCACTAGGAACCCAGAAGTCCCCTCTTCAGGAACACAGAGGCTGCCAGACACAGGTGAGGGCCTTGGCCGGGAACTTGTGGGTGCGTATGCCACGCGCTGCCTCCACCATGGAGTCCCAGGACTCAAACTCACATTGTTTGGCTTGGCAGAAAGCACTTTTACTCCCTGGGCCGTATGGACCACCCTGTTTGTTTTTCCAGACGGTGTCATGTATTCCCAGACTGGTCTTGAACTTGCTATGTAACTGAGATTTGCCTTGAGCTCCTGGTCCTTCCCTTCCCAAGTGTTGACATTACAAATGGGTACCACGTGGTCACCCATAAAGATCATTCTAACTGAGCTGGCCAAGGCCTCCAAGGCTCTGCAGGCTTTCCTTGGACCTATCCAGACATCCTAAACATGTCCCTTGCTTGGGCTTGACAATATTCATTTTCTCCAGAGTAGAAAGAGGCAGCGGTTGGCTCTGAGAGGTCAGAGGGCATTGGCCAGTCAGAGGGCATCAGCCAGTCCTGAGCGACCAGGAAGTAGCTGACTTCCTCAAACTGGAGTGTCTGTGGAAATGACCCAGAATCCTCAGCTCAGGGTTACTGTGTCAGCTTCCTACCCCAGCTCCTGGGAAAGTGAGCGGAGTCCTACAGAGTCTGGCAGGCCACACTCTGTCCTTGTCAGCTGTAACTCAGACATAGGCAGTCCTGTCCCCTGCCCTTCCCAACCTGCCCAGCAGGCTCTCTGTCCCTCGACTGCTCCCTGGCTCTGTCTTGCTATTGTCTAGATCCTTCCATCTCTACTGCCAGCACCGGATCAAGAGATACCCTGGTCCCCGAGCTGCCGCCTTATGTATTCTCTCCTCACCTCCCACCCAGCTGTCTTCCTCAGGGGCACTTCCTAAGACCTCCATGACGTGTGTGTGTGTGTGTGTGTGTGTGTGTGATCAAACCTGTGTCCTAGAAGGGCAGCCAGTGTTCATAACCTCTGAGCCGTCTCTCCAGCGCTGTGTGTTCCCTTCAGTTCCCCCTCACCTAGTTTCTCACTAGTTTTTCCTTTCTTCTCTTCTTTTGTTGTCCCAGCTGGCCCAGAACGCCTGCCTGTTCTCCCTGCCTCCACCTCCCCAGCCCTGGGATCACAGGCATGCTGCACCATGCCTGTCCCTCTCTGTGGTTCCTATCACTTCCTCTCTTCTTGCCTTCCTGGGTTTCCGCTCCATTGTCCTCCCATGCCCTCTCCTTTGATCTCTTCCGTTGTTCGCTCCTTTGCCTTTCATGTCTCACTTCTATTTCCTTTTTAGAAATTCTTGTTACGTTGATCAATTGTGTATGTGTGTGCATGCATGAGTATGCTCCAGCCCATGTGCCACCGTGCATGAGTGTGCGTGCGTGCGTGCATGTGTGCGTGCGTGTGTGTAAGTCAGAGCACAACTTGCAGGAGCCAGTCCTCTCCTACCACGTGGGTTCCAGGTACCCAACTAGAGTTCCTGCACGTTGCCATCTTCACCCAGTGAGCCCTCATCTGCCCACTCGTGTTTCCTACCCCAGGTCCCTTCCCTTTCTTTCTTTTTCTCTCTCCTTCCTTCCGTTTCCTCCTTCACTCTTCTCCCCCACTCTTTTGATATGCTGATTTATAGCCCAGGCTGGGATTTCCTGTGTAGCTGAGGCTCGAGTCCCTGTCTGCACCTCTCTCCCGGATGCTGGGATTCCAGGCACAGCACACCACTTGTACCTATCTTCTTTTTGGTCAGCTCCTGTCATGTTCTGAGTCACGTTTTCTGTTCTTTGGTTTCACTATTTCTGTCCTATCCCCTGCCTTTCCCACCACCGTTTCCGTTTCCCTTGGTCTCCTTCATTTCACTCTCTCCACTTTCGACTGTTAGCAATGCCTGCCCTTGTTTGTGTATCTCTCCACCTGTCACTGCTGGGACGATCAGCCCATATCCCTTCTCGAGCGCAGAATGCACAGTCAGGCCTGGCGGGGCAGGTACCTGCTGCTCTGCCTGGCACCTCATTGCATCACAGGAGTGATGTGCGTTTTGATTGGCCACCAGGATCCAGCGTTGCCACCTGTAGAATCGAGCAAGGGAGCAGGCTCAGGGATTTGTGACTTGGACCCCGCAGTATCTCATGTTGGGATTAGGGTTGACCATTGAGATGCTAGAACCGGAAATGATCTAGAGACCCTGATTCTTAATCAGGTGCGGCCGGAGTTTCAGAACTTTGTTCTGTGCAATAAGGGCGGTTTCCCTGTCCCTCAGCGCCCCCTTGTGGTGGAATTGATCACATGCGAGGCACCTGCCACTGTAGAGGCAGCTAGTCCCTGAGGCAGGTTTCCAGGGGGAAATAAATGCAGAATAACAAATGGTGCAAGGGACTCTCGTGTCAGTTCCATGTAGCGAGGCTTAGGAGAAGGTTTGGGGTATGTGTATGGCCAGGATGGGACTCTGTTTCAAATAGTTTGCATGTGTCTTATGTATTCGTTTACATGTGTGGCATGCTTGTGTGTGTCCCTGCAGTGTATAGAGTGTGGAGAACAGAGGACAATTTCTGATGCCATTCTGCAGGCACTGTCTAAGCCTCATTTTTGTGAGACAGAGTCTTTCAGTGGCCTGGAGCTCACCGGTGAGGTTAGGCTGGTGGCTGAGAAGCCTAAGAGATCCTCCTGCCTCAGTTTCCCTAGCACTGGGATTACAAGAGGAACCAAATGCCCAGCACTGGAACTCACTCTGTACACCAGGCTGGCCTCGAACTCACAGAGATCCTCCTGCTTCTGCCTCCCTGAGTGCTGGGAATAAAGGTGTGCTGCCACCACCCGGTGCTTTTTATTTTCTTTAAACGTGTGTTCTGGGACTCACACTCAGTTCCTTGTGTGTGCAAAGCAAGCACCCTACAAATAGAGATATCTCCAGTGCTTCTTGGCTTGCTTTTGAGATCATCTTATTCCACAGTCCAACCTGGCTTGGAAGTCAACTATGTCATCCAGGCAAGCCTTGAACTCTCAGTGGTAGGATTGCAGGCAGGCAGCGCGATACGTTGGGGTGATGTGTGTTGTCTTTCAAAGGACAAGCCTGGGGTCTGATTCACTCAGCAGACACCAGTCTAGACTCCACGGGGACTGGAGTGAGTTGTGTGACGTCATGTCCCAAGCCAATGTGCAGAATGCACTTGAACTCACCTATGACAGAAAGCATTGCTGACAGGGTGCTGTATGACACCAACCCATAGGCGCAGGTTCCCGAGGTTGGAATGGTGGTTATAGTAGAGAAATCAAGAAAAAAAGCCTCCTAGAAATGTGATATTATCCAGCAACAGAGAAGAGCAGGAGGGAATTGTTTTTAATTAATTTGGGTGTGTGCCGTGACACAGGTGTGGAGCTCGGAGGACAACTTGCATGAGTTGGTTTTTCTACTTCTACTGTATGGGCTCTGGGGATCCAGCTCTGGTCATCGGGCACACAGCAAGCATCTTTACCCACTGAGCCATCTACCTCCTCACTGACCCCAGGAAGGGGCTTCTCAAAGGACCGAAGGCCTTTGGGAGAAAACTTGCATAGTCACGGGACTAGGATTTTTTTTAAAGATTTATTTTATGTCTGGATAGTGGTGGCAATGGCTTTGATCCCAGCACTCGTGAGACAGAGGCAGGATAGATCTCTGAATTTGAGGCTAGCCTGGTCTACACAGTGAGTTCCAGGATAGTCATAACTACACAGAGAAACTGTGCCTCAAAAAACCAAATATATGTACATGGCTGGACAGTGGTGGAACACTTAATCCTAGTACTCCAGAGGTAGAGACAGGTGGATCTCTGTGAGCTTGAAGCAAACCTGGCCTTCACATCAAGTTCCAGAATAATCAGAGATACATACAGAGACCCTGTCTCAAAAAATTTAGCTTATTTGTGCGCGTATGCGCATGCGTGTACACACACACACGCGCACACACACACACACACACACACGCACACACAATGCAGTATCCAGTGAGACCAGAAGAGGACATCGATCTGAAGCTGAGTTACATTGTGAGCTGCCTGAAGTGTGTGCCGGGAACCCAGCTTGGGTCCTCTGCGAGAGCAATAGATGCTCTCCATCACCAAAGCCATCCCTCTTGCCCCAACAAGGTAGGTTTTAAGCTCCAAGAAGTGCCTACATTCATCTCTCTGGCCGTAATGACATCACCACAGATCCAGAGGCTTAAACAACACACACTCATTTTCTTGGTCTTCTGTAGGTCAGAATGCATGGATCTCACTGAGCCAAGATCAGGGTATTGGCTGGGCTGGTACCTATGGGAAACTCTGCCCTCTCGACTTTTCTAGACACAGCTCCTCCCATCTCCAAAGCCAGCACTGTGGTCTTCCTCTGGCCTTAACTATGTGTTTATTTTTTCTTGTTCACTTCAGCCTGGAAATGTTTCTGTATTCTAAGGATTTATAAAACTGGGGAATTTGGTTTTTCTTCTTATTGCTTATTTATATTCATCCATTTATCTATTTACATTTATTTATGTTTGTGCATGTGTGTGTGTGTATGGCTCAAAAGAAAAAAAAAGAAATTGTTTGGGACAGCACAATAGTCCAGCTATTGTGAGGGTTTGTACCCAAGGCCAGGAAGCTCAGGGAATGGAAGTAATGCTTGTGTTTCCTCTGTGAGGAATTTCATCAGTTTCTGCTTTCAGTAGCCAAGAGCATCCTGACTGGTGGCCTAGGTGACATATGTTGTTGAGGAGGCCGAGTGACTCGGGCTGTGATGGGGGCTATGGTAATTTGCTGGGGAGAAGAAGGTAGAAGGAGAGACCCAACTCTCTTCCTCATACATCTGCAGATCACCAGGGCGGTTATGAACTCTCCTGGACGTGGGATACACCTATACGGAGGGGTCTGTCCAGAGGGACCCCTACCACGACCAAACCCCGACCCACTGTCACCAGTGGCACCGGCAACAGTCCAGGCCACCCCTTTCCAGTTCCGAGGGCCCGTGCAGGCACAGGTGAGGCAGGGGTAAAGCTGAGGCCTGGGGAGCTTGTGTTGTGGGGTACAGAGATGGGCTTCAAGTTCCCAGGGGTAACCCAATTCTTAAGAAGACCCGACAGAGTGCTAGCCTACAGCAAGGAGTCATTAGCTAGAGTAGAGACGATCCTGAGAGAATTCTGCCAACCAGCAGAGTGATAGCTGAAGACATTAGGGTTGCAGGCAATTATTAGGACACCTAAGAACTGGTCTACCCGTCATTGGTCTACTCTATGACAGATAATAACTTCCTTCCTTCCTTCCTTCCTTCCTTCCTTCCTTCCTCTCTTTCTTTTTCTTTGTTCTGTTTTCCTTTTTCTTTTTGGTTTTTCGAGACAAGGTTTCTCTGTATAACAGTCCTGGCTGGCACCCACTTTGTAGACCAGACTGACCTCGAACTCACAGAGATCTACCTGCTTCTGCCTCCTGAGTGCTGGGGTTAAAGGCGTGTGGTCCCACACTCACTAGGTCCTTCTTTTTGTTTAGTCCAGGCCCCCAGGCCATGGGATAATCAGGGTAGTTCTTCCCTTCTTAGTAAAATTCTGGAAACACTTACAGACATATCCACAGAGCTGTGTCCCCTAGGTGAATCCAAACGCAGGCAACTCAACAGTGGAAGTAAATTATCACATAGAATCGCACTATGGGTGTCTCCTAGGTATCTTACTGTATTTCTGCATCCCAAAGCGTATCCATCTTTCTGGTCCCTGGGACTTCTCTTCAAACTCTCCGCTATCCTCCAGAGTTCCTCCCTACTTGTATCCATGTACTTTCCCCTCAGAGGCCACCAGGTGGCGGCAGGAACCTCACAGGAGGAGAAGAGGGGGGCACTAGGGCCTGGTGAAGTCTGCCGGTGACCCATGATGTCACGAAGATCTTTGCCTTCCCATTGGCCAGCTCCTCAAGGGGCGTTGCAGGACACGGTGGGTAGGGCAAACTGACCTCAGACTGATCTGCCCCTGCCCCCCTGCCTTCTCCTCCAGGTTCCCCAAGGAAGCCAACACAGGAGCGCCAGCTGCTGCGACCAACCCCAGCAAAGACAGCACCCACCACCTCATCCCCAGCTCCTTCCACCTCACCAGCGCCTTCTGGCTCACCGCTGACCTCTGGCTCCGGGCCACAGCTCATCCCTGACTCAGCCACAAAGCCTGAGAGGACCACAGGCCCTCCCCAAACATCTCCACCCACACCGGGACTGTCCTCTTTGACAGCCTCTGACTCTGCTTTATCCACTTCTGATGCCAGTTTGCTTCCCACTGGGATCCCACAGCACTCCGGGAGCCCGACATCCACCTCTCCTAAAGGACTAACCTCTGACTCCTCTGCGCTACCAGAAGGGACCAGCCTTTCCCCTACCTCAGAACTGACCCCGGGATCCGACACAACCCCAGGCTTGTGTACAACACCCAAAATAGTCCCGGAGAGTTCTGACTTCTCAGGCATCCCCATGAGCCCCAGGACCTCCACACAGCTTTCCACTGTCCCTAACCCCGCCACTGTCCCTCACCCCACCCCAGCCCCTCACCCGACCACCACCCCTCAACACACCACAACTTCTTACCCTACCATGACCCCTGAACACACCACAGACCCTCAGCTTCCCAGGACCCCTCACCCCACCACAATGCCTCAAACTCCCACCAACCCTCATGCTTCCTTAACCGCTGCCACCCCTACAAAGTCCCTTCCATCCTACCTGGAGACAGGGTTTCCCTCTCTCACTCTGGAGCCAAGGGTCAAGCCTAGCCTACACCCAGAACTGACCTTTGAGGAAGACCCTCCTACAAGCACATCCGGAAAGCAGAACCTGGAGCCCTCTCCAGCCTCTGAGTCTGACCCCTCCAGGCGTTCTCCAGCCCCAAGCGTGGACCCACAGTCCACGGAGGTCTTTAAACCACCCAGAAGCCAGAGTCCCAAATTAACCTCTCCACCTCTCCAGACCTCACACTCACCTCCAGACCCCACTGTGACCTCCGACCTTCACCTCTCCTCTATGGCCCACCCATTGGACCAACCTCCCCCTGACCACTTCACTCAAGGGCCAAGCCCTAATCACAACCCAGATGCCCTTGGACCGTGTCTGTCCCCGCTGCCCCCTGTAAGGGTCATGGCTTGTGAGCCACCTGCCTTGGTGGAGCTGGTGGCTGCTGTAAGGGAGGTGGGTGACCAGCTGCAGAGGCTGACTCGGGTTCTGGAACAAGACCGGCAGGAACGTCAAGTCCTGGGGCTGGGCCTAGTCCGGTTGGTAGAGGCTGCCCAGGGTCTGGGGCAGCTAAGTGAGACTGTAAAGAGACTGGCAGAGATGACCTGGCCTCCCAGTACCCCTGTGCCCACCACCACCACCACTGAGGAGGAGGAGAGGCCTCTGAGGGGCGATGTGTGACTCTTTCTGAAATTCAGGGTGCTTAAGATGCTCTCAGACAAAAGAAAACCAAAGTATCTATCAACCAAGTGTGGGTGTTGTTACTGGGAGAGCAGGGGACCCTGGGGGGACAGAATCACAAAGTTGATCCTAACCTGTCAACCTCACACATGCTACGGTCATGGTGATGGTGACTATCCTGGACACGAAGGCAATAATCACAGTGACAGCCTTGATGGTGATGGTAATGATGGGGGATGGTGGTGTTGAGGGTGGAGTGACGAAGGTGGGGATGTGTGCTGAGGGTGATGGCAGTACTTGTGAGGGTTCTGATGGTGGTGATGACCGGGCACGCTGCTGATACTGGTGAAGATATGAGTGGTGATGGCTAAGGTGATGATAATGGTGACAGTGAGTGTGATGGTAGCGACGGGTGACAGAAGACGGTGGTGATGGTAACAGTGGCACCATGACGATGGCATTGATATGCTAGCAGTGCTGTGGTTGATGGTGCTGAGGGTGATCACGATGAGCCCTGACAGTGACGAATCTGTCCAGGCGGGACTTTCAGAACAGAGCATGCGCTCCGCATCTGGCGGGATGTAGCATCACCATCACAGGGACTATCACTGACTGGGTTTATCAGCGTTAGCAGCGCTTCTCAACCTTCCTAACGCTGCGACGGCCCTTTAATTCAGTTCCTCATGCTGCGGTGACCCCCAATCATGACATCATTTCCATCTTGACCTTATCACTGGAATTTTGCTGCTGTTATGTGCTGTCATGCAAACATCCAATACACAGGATGGTCTTAGGTGACCCCTGTGAAAGGCAACCCGGTGGGGTCATGACCCACAGGTTGAGAGCCGCTGGTTTAGTGGCTCCTCGGCCAGCTGTCATTCCCTCTCCATTAACACTGATAGAGGAGGGTACTGTTACCACAGCTCAGCAGATGAGGTGATGTCCTCACAGCCTGGACGCCAGGGAGGAGCCCTTGCTAGGGGTAGCCCTGAGCCAGCTCCTGAGCCTTGGTCCCTGTTCCCACCTATAAACGGGGATAATAATAGTGTATGGCTCATGGGTATGAAGAGATGACTGGGCGGTAGCATTGTGTTTCTGAGGGTGCTTAAACTCTCAGGGACATGAGCTGGGGGACTGATCCATCCCCCTTTGTGCCCCAGGGCAACCCAAGCCTGTCTACTCCAAACCCTTCTGAGAGAAGGTTTCATGCATGAGCCCAATCTGATGTTCTATTCAGTGTGTCGTGGATGCCCTTGAGCCTCTGTCTGTACCTCTGGAGTGCTGGGATTACAGATGTGCTGTATCTGTGCATGATTGCGAGTTGAACCTAGGGCTTCATGCATGCTGGGAAAGCATTCTGCCAACTGAACTTCATTCCCAACTCAGGGGCCTTGTTCTTCAGATAGTATTACATGGCCACATCAGACCAAGTGGACTTGAGTCAAGGCTTGGCTGTGGTCAGCCTGCATGCCTCTGGAATTTTGGTTCCTTTCTCACAGCCTCAGTTTTGTCCTCTGTAAAATGGGAATGCTAATCATATCATGCTCACGAGGGAGGATTTCCAGTGAATCAGTTCATGTATGGGCAGAGATGGTATGTGATGATGCCCACTTACCAAGAGTGAGCCCAGGGCTAGTGAGATGGCTCAATGGATAGACACTTGCTATGTGAGCCTCGATGGTCTGAGTTTGATTCACTGGAACCTAAATAATGGAAGGAGAGAACCAATTACGGTAAGCTGTCCTAACCTCCACATATGACCCCCGTAAAATTAATGGATTGATGAAAAAGGAGTGATTCCCCCAGACAGTAGACACAGCCTGTCCGTGCTGAACAACGTGGTGTGCGTGTGAGGGAGAGAGAGAGAGAGAGAGAGAGAGAGAGAGAGAGAGAGAGAGAGA
>LOJH01032873.1:3445-16430 GCA_001685095.1 Ellobius talpinus
ACCATCTGTAATGGGGTCTGGTGCCCTCTTCTGGCCTTCAGGCATACATGCAGAGAGAATGTTGTATACATAATAAATAAATAAATATTTTAAAAAAATAGGCATCAGTGGCTTTACAACAACAAGGTCATGGGGAATCTGTGGCGTCCATAGGAGCTCACATAGGAAGTTTAAAGCAGCTGCAGTGGATACGCAAACCTACACTGGGAGCGGGCACCCACTGGAATATCCCCTGGAATGAAGCCTCACTGACCATGACAGTCACCAGGTCCAAAGGGATGTTAGGCAGGTGGTCCGTCCTTTGGTCCTCTCCTCCCAGGGTCTACACCAACCCCGGAGAACCACCACATACTCAGCTCACACTGTTGCATGCTAGACTCTAGCCCTTCAATCCTTGCCTTCTGGTAGGGTAGGAGAATGTAGGGCCACCGTTTTGGGACCCTGAGCACACAGAGAAAGGGAAAATGTATCCTTCCTTCAATCTGGAGCAAGTTCAATCTCCAGATTCAAGATTTCCCATGGCATGAAAAGACCAAATAAAGGCTATGATCGCTTAGGAAAACATTAGGAGACCACCCAGGTGGGGGCTACTGAGCCAGGGTGAAGAGAAGCCAAGAAGGGGACATGAAACATGTGGGGAAATCACCGAGGGAGGCTTGTGAGCGCACGTGAATCTCAGCCCTGGTCTAAGTTCTCTCTGTACAATTAAGTGAACTGACTTTCTCCCAGAGTCCCTCCTTCTCCAGCAGATAAAGACAGTGAGCCTCATTCCACAGACCCAAACAGCACATGTGTGTATAACACATGTGTTTACTGCTTGTGGTGGGGAGTGCTGCCTCCTTTTGACTTTTCAGTTACTTCTGGCCAGTCTGTGATGGACAGTGTCAGCCCTGGATCAGCCAGCTCTGTCCTGGCAGGCAGGCATCCTCTCATGCCTGATTTCAACCAGTAGCCAAGGTTACACGTCATTGGTCCATGTGGCATGGTTAACAGCCCCTGTTTTATGGTTTCCCAAGAGTAGGTGGAAGAATGTCTAGAGTTGTTTTTCTTAGATTTCCTGTCTCGTATTTCTCCTGGAAAACTTTCTCAAACAGATTTTGTGTGGAATCCAAAGCCAGAAGCCTCTGGTTTGTTCCGGTTCCTGACTCTGCTTTCACCCAATGCTCAGATCTATGCTTTTAACTACAGGAGTCCCAGTAATGCTTATGTCTTTGCCTGAAACAGCCCGAAGGGACACTGGCAATTTCTTCCTTGACTACAGTTTTGTGGCCGTTTTATGACCAGCTCTAAGGATTTGAGCAGACTGTGGAAGCTAACTTTGATTTGATGCCTACTGGTGTCATTCTAGATATGATCCAACGTTCTTATCCGTTGCATGAGATAAAGGTCTTGATTACTATTGCTGTGCCTACCTCACAGAAAAATCTTCAGGTCTACAGTTAAGGTTGAGGTTTTTCACTTTCAATCCCCTAGTCTTTGGACCAAGTGATGAGAAATGGCCGCCTTCCTGGTTGACCACACCTTCTACCTGTGAACAGCTTTGACCACCCTTTTTTTAACCTGTGTGTTTCCTAGCACTGATGACACAGATTGCACCAGTTTTACTTTCCTTCTTATTCATCTAAATAATTTGAAGAAAACTGCTTGTCTTGCATGAGAAATCGGTCCAGTGGGTTCTAAATGGTGAGGGTAGAAACGTTTGAATACCCCTCCAACCACAACATACACACACACACACACACACACACACACACACACACCAGGTAGGTTAAAAAAACAGGAAAGTATAAGCCTCCAGGTATATTCACACATTTATACTACAAATGAATCTCTATCAGTCTACAAAGAATTAGGCAAACAAATACATTAAATACGGTAAATGGTAGAGTGGCAGAGTGTCTACATTAGGACAATTTGTGCAGGGCAAATCGTACTGCTCTTTCACAGGGTACATATCTTCTATATGCCTGCCCCATAAAAAGCCATGCACTACCTCTTTTCCTGGAGTCTGCCCTTGTCTCCTTGTGTAGGGGTTGAATTGCATAATTTCAAAACTCATTTCCTGAATCCCGAATCTCCAGGATCTTAGCCTGGGAGCGTAGTTGGAAATAGGACCTTTAAGCAGCCGTTGAGAGAAAATGAAGTCATTCATGTTGGATCTAATCCCAGGGCCAATGTTCTTTTAAGGACATCTTAGACCCACAAAGGAAACCTGGGGTCACAAGAGACACCAGGCATTTGTGTGCACAGGAGAAGGGTCACAGAGGACACTGATAAAACAGCCAAGGAGTGCCCTCGGGTGACAGCAACCTATTGGCTCCTTCAACTTGGACTTCTGCCCTCCGGAACTGGAAAAAAAGAAAATCTGATGTCTAAGACACAGTCTGTGACTTTTTTTTAAAAGAAACCTGAATGAACTCATACATCATCCATACAAACTTTCTCCCTACCCCAAGTAGAAGTAATTTGTTTTCCATCGAATACACATATTATTACACTCAGAAATATTTGCCTCTTCTGTAAGAAAAATAATTCAATAGCTGTGTGGTATTGACCAAGTTACCACCCTGGATCCATCTGCCTCCACATCCTTAGCTCTGGGATTACAGGTGTGAGCCACTGTGCCCAGCTCTTCAATGAGGATCCAACAGGTGGTTCTCTTATTTGCAGAACTACTTTACTCCTGGACCATCTCCCCAGCCCCTCTGTTGTTCTCCCTATGCAGTTCTTATTCCAAGGGACACGAAATATATCTATTTTATTTTCCTTTTTATACATTAATATGAAGAGACTGCCTCTTGCTTGGAGAACCAGATTCCTGGGTTCCCCATGGAATCTTTTCTTAACTTCAGTTGCTTATTGGAATCCCATCAGATCTTTTCCACTAAGCCTGCTGTGCCACTGAAGATCAATTATATGTGTTTCCCAGGAAGATACCAAGGCCTGGTTCTCTTGTCAAAGCAGCCCAGATAACTCTGATGTACTAAAGGTGAGAACACTGCTCCTCTGGGAGGCTGGGAGACTGTCTCACCTGTACAGGTGAGAAAAGGGACAGATGCAAGGCTATCAGGAGGCCTTATAACCCATTGCTGATGTCACTCTGATATCCTAACACCAAAGGATTTCACACATGGAAAAACCATGTGTGAGCTTCTTTCAAAGATGCCTTCCTCCATTTTAAGTTTTAAGCACATGGGTTTTGGAGACAATTTGAACCATTTCTTTTCTATTCAGGGACACTGAAGTCATAATTAGAGTGCTCTTTTATAATAAATTGGTTGGTGGCCAGGATTCCGTATGAAAAATCCTGGCTGGTCAATCCGAATGATGAGGGCGTGGATAGAAAGTTAACACTGCAGTCCCATCGCATCTAGAGGGTCCAAACACATATCCCATGGGTAGAGTATCCCCCAACAACAACTGGATTATTTATTTTTGACAGAGATAATTGTATTTGAGAAAGGAAAAGACTGGGGAGACTCTATCAGTTCCTTATGTTCCTATGATCCCCTCCACACTGCCACACTGGGATCATATATATCTCTCTGTGTCTTTGTATCTCTGTCTATATCTCTGCCTATCTCTGTCTGTGTCTCTGTATCTCTCTGTGTGTCTCTGTATATGTCTTTCTGTCTGACTCTGTCTCTGCCTCTCTCTCTCTTTCTGTGTGTGTGTATGTGTGTGTGTGTGTGTCTGTGTGTTTGAAGGCTTTGATCCATTCTTTTGCCAAACCTATAGTAATTTGTACCAGGAACAATCTTATAGAGACACAAACAAAAATGTCTAGTTCTGGCAAGATCTGAGTTGAAGGAGCACATTTTGCAGAATGGACAAAATGCATGAATGTGAGAATCACTTCCTGGCAATCATGGAAGTCTGTCCTAAGTAAACATCCCCTCAGGACCTATGTGGTATGGATGGAGACAGAGAAGCTGAGTAAAGATAGACAGTACCTAAGTCAAAATCACCAAGTAATGATTCTGTTTCTAAGACAGAGATCAGATCTCTTGCTTCCTGGGTTTTTCTAACATATCACCCTCCTAGGAAAGGCTAAGTAAACAGAGTTGAAACACGGGCGTGCTTTACTGCGCTGCACCCCAGCAGGGTTGGCCTGGAGAGCCATTAGCGCTGGACATCCAGGAGGACTGTCAGGAAGTAGACGGAACAGTCTTTTCAAAGGCCAGAGAGAGGATCATTGAAGACTCCAAGTTCAATATGGATTAGGAAGTGATACAGGTAACTGGGATAAGGGGACCATTCAGAGCCCACTTCAAGTCTTGGCAAGAATGCAAGGTGTGGCTCAAGCCAGGCTCCGGGTGACAGGGCTAGGCTAGCCTTGTTGAGGTGTGCTTTCCAACTCAGACCACCAGTACATCAGACTGTGCATCGTACTGACCCAAGAAGACGGTAAAGACGGCACTGGTTCCAAGACTCCACCTCCCTGCTCATTCTGCTTATTTTCTGGTTTATTTTAGAAAATGGGCTTCATAGTGCTTAGATATACTATAGTTTGTTCTTATTCAAGCCGTCTTCTCTCCCACTTCCCCATCTTGCTGGTTCCCCCAGATATCACCACCTTTTTGCTTTAATACATACACCCCATTTTCTGTTCCTGCCTACCCTGCTCCTTCCAATTACAATTTTCTCCACCTGCTGATACACATATACACACATATACATACACATACATACATACGTATACACACACATACACACATATACACAAGCACACACATACATACACACATATACACACATACAGACATATACACATAAACACATACACACATACACATACATACAGATGGGGAGGAGGAAGAAAGGGGAAGGGAGGAAGATAGGGAAAAATACTATGTAGTACAATTCTAATTAAAACAGAACCCAGACAATTATTATTTAATGAAGATTTCTTGGTAACCAAATTGCGAGAATCTGTGGAGACACCGCAGACTCAGGACTGATCTTCTGAAGCAGAGGTAAGAATGACCAGCAGAGGAGTCTGAAGGTGACACAGAGTGACAGAAGAAACAGAGACTATTTCCATAAGGGTAAGGGGTAGACATGTCAGACATGGATGGCTTTGGAAATGGGGCACCCTTGCCGGAGATGTGGAGAACCCAGGATTTGAGGCTGGCTGACCAGGACAAAGAAGAGTTTTCACTTAGGTGTGCTGGCGGAGTTGCTGAAGCAGTGGGTATTAACAGCAGTTGATTGACAGGAGAGGCCAGGTGATTGTCCCATGTTAGAGATAACAGCACAGTAATAGTCTTGAATGCAACCAGGGGCAAACAAAGAGTCTTTTAGCTAAGATAAAATAGCCCCCAAGCCACTTGGAGCATTGGGACTGGAGGCCTACTCTTTCCCCCTCCACAAGGTAGATGCTAGGGCCTTCTTTAGCACATTCTAGCATCTTGTATCCCTAAAGTCCATTCTCACCAAGTTAGCTGTGGTACAGGACATGGAAGTTTACTGGAACATGACATCTGTGAAAGTCTGACTTGATCCTGGCTTCTGTGGTATGAGGAGAGATGAAGAAGAAAGGAAGGAAGATATGGAAATGAGAGACATGGAACTCCATGATGGTCTTCCTTTGTGGGTGGCTGTGAACAGGGACAGAAATAGACAGTTAGAAAAGAAATATCAAGGCTGGCAGATATAAGCAGAGCCTCAGGTGTTTCTCTGAACTACACAGACAACTCAGTCTTGTGTCTTGCCCTCACTATCACCAAACATGCTGAAGCCAGACCTCCATGATGACTACTCTAGGACTGGTCATCTACATTGTCCTAGTAAGGATTGTGGTGCCGTGCATAAGACCCAAGGACGCTAGTCTGCCTAGTCCTTCCTAGAAATGTTGTCATTTACAAACAGAGATACAAACATTTTCAATTTCACTTCTCTGTGTGTGGCTGCAAGAGAAAATGTCACAGATAGAGCAGAACTCCAGGCACCCTAATGAAAGCTCATAAAAGGTCTCCAGAAGGATGAAGACTAACAGAGCTATTTCCTTCTAGGAGCTTCCTCAGGGCTGAAATTTGCCATTGATGGAACACAGATGCTATATGATAGACTTTTCTTTGCTTAACTCCCATAAAAGCTTTGCTAGGATTTGTGACCTATGTTGCCTAAGGTGAAATGACCATGTGGGATACAGAAATGTAAGCACATTGGACTGTCAAGTTCCAAGGTTTGATGCTTGACACAAATTTGCTCTTGTGTCACCTTCAGAATCTTCTCTCTTCTGTTAAGACATGGCCAGATCTGCAGCCTGGGCCACTCTCATGCCTGGGAGGGCAGCCAAAGACTACCTTGAATGCATTAGAGGGCATTTTGTAGGTCACTATAGGCCATAAGAAAGGATTATGCCAGGTGCCAAGAACCTCACATTTAAACCTGTGTTTTTCCCTTTCTTCTAAGTCCACCCCATGTCTGGGTTGGGTGTGTACCCCAATGTGCACATCATCCTTAGAGCTATAGTCTTCACTGAATTGAATAATTAATTGATGGGTGGTTACCACACAATGTGTTCTGTCTTCTTCTAAACCAAATACCTAACTTCTGGGTGATTCCCACAATGTCCAGTTTGCTGGTTGGATCTTATTGAGTTAGAGAGATTAAGGAAAAAACTATCCCAACCCTTATGAATATCCTTTTATCGGCTCTGTTGAAACATTCTTGGTATCCTTTTATTTGGCTAATTTCCTTAAGTTTTAACAACAGAATTAAATATGAGCTAACACCGTGCATCAAGCCCATCACAACATCATCAGCTACTACAGAATAGTAGGAATGTCCTTTAAGACTTAACAATGGTGGTGATTTGGCCTTCCACGAATGCTTCTCCTTGAGCTAAGCTGGGCAAACCATGGCAAACAATGCACCAGCTATGTCCATCAGGAAAACAGCTAAGCCTGGATGAGACAGACACCTGGCAATTTGAGTTAGAATGTGTTTCGGCTGATCAAGACAAACAAAGGTAGTGAAAGTTTGTAAGGTCAGTGTCTGCCAACTTTAACCCACACCACTTTTTTTTAACCTGACCCTTCTGCCCAGTTTATAGTTCATTGTGCTTAAACCATATTTTGCTTAGCTCTAATGCTAGATGCTTTTCAATAAAAGCAAGACACAGAGACGACAGCAGTCCTGAATGGATCTCCAAAGGTGCATGCCTTTTTAAAATCAGACTTCTCTAGGTCTGGGTCAAGAATGGCAGCATGGAGGTGGTGCCTAGTGTGGGGAATACTGATGGCTCCTGAAGACAATGCTCCTCCCCTTCCAACTCTGGGATTTCTACACTGAGTGTGCCCTAGGGAGGAGACAGAGCCATTTCTGGATAGGGCAGGATCATTCACATGCTTCAGTAGCAAGGCATTCCTATTCCTGAGTCTGGATTTGTTTGGGAAAGAAAGAAGTGTGGGAAAATCAGTTCCCACTTCATCTCTTTGCATCTGGGAGCTAGGAAAGCCTCCTGAGATATCCATGGGGAATCTCTGCAGTCACTGTGTGCATCTCCCCAACTGCCAAGACCCGGTGACATAGAACTGAGGTCATTCTTCAAGAATGCCTATGGATTAAATGCAACTTCAACTCGAAGCAGTACAAGCCAAAGCTAACGATGGTAACGATGGCAATAATTCACAGAACTACTTTCCAAAATATTTTCCTTACATTATCAGTTGATTAACTAGCACTTTTTGTTCTGAAAGCAGTATTTTTATAGGAAGATACAGAAATGGATATTTAGTATTGTGAGAACACAGTTCAGTTTCAAGTCACATCCTTGGGAATGGCCAGTGTATGACATCATGCATGTCACTTCAACTTATCTCCAGCTCCGTTTTCTTAGGTTACAAATGAGTATCTGTAAAGCCACAGAAGGGATTAAAACAAAGGGTTTGGTTATGAAGGATATAACCAAATTGAAATGGAGACAGACCAGTTCATTTTCTTTTCTTCCCTCGCTCCCTCCCTGACTCCCTCCCTCTCTTCCTTAACAAGCCAGAAAGTATATATTCACTGGAGTCTATTTCTTTTCCAGAGGGAAGAATGCTGATATATAGCATGGTAATCCTCAGAACATCTTCTGCTCTAAAAGGAGGAATTGACATAAGGTTTACTCTAAAGTATTGAATTTGCGTGACGTGATTGCACAGCTACATCCTTTTGTACTTTAAGCACCATTAATTAGTCATGTCATTTATTTTCTTACCTCAACTTTGAATAGTATTTAGCTCTTTACCAAAATCAAACCTTTTTTCAAAATCCAAAGATTTAAAATCATGCATAAAAGTGAAATTTGTCCTCCCATGCCTCAAATCATACTATTTCGTGTTGAGAGTAATAACAGTGCAAAGATTTGACCTTGACAACGGAATGACCTTAAAGGTGAACTGCACTGATTGGGTGTCCATTGCATGCAGAGCTCCGTGCTCAGTGAGCCTCCTGCACATTCGATTTTATCTTTATAATAAGGGTTCAAGGCTGACGATGTTATGCCTTTTCTCTAAAGATGATAATCCTGAAGTGTGGGGTTTTTGTTTGTATTCCCTGATAAAATATGGAGCTAGGCCCAGACTCGCATTCTGTCTAAGGTCAAACCCTTCTCTTTTCCCTCCTGCCCAAGCTTCTCCCCTATGCACATGGACATGAACGCTGAAAGAGTGTCACTTCCTGTCATGCCTACTTTACCTAGATGAGACATTCCAATTTCTCTGGTTACAAATCTCCATAGTGGTCCCCTTCGTCGGTGACTTTAATAAAATACCACCATAGTGTCGTGTGCCTAGTGACTGCTGGAACTGAACACCATACAGAATCGAATCTAGCATTCCAATGATGTAACACAAACCAATAAGGTTTGTTCTTGGAACAACCATAATAGAATTCTAGCAGGACCTAGATAAGGTCAAAAGGGAACCAGAATTAGGCTGTGCTAACTGCCATCTGAATGCACCTGTAGGCAGGAAAGTGTATAGAGTTGCACCAACTGCAAAGGGACTCCAAATTATATTTGTCTTTTGTTTTTATTACAACATCAGAGATCTATAGATGGTCCCTGAAATATGATGATCAGACCTAAGATGCTTCAATAATGGTGGGAAGGGAGCATTTGTGGTAAAGGCCAGACTTCAGGTTTTGAATCTGGATCTTCTTCAAGGCAAGGGATAAACAGTGTGGTCCTAGGGTTTCCCATTATTCACTTGATCATTGAGATAAGGGACAAAGAAAATCTTGGTGGGACAGCTGCTAAGCTGTGACAGTTGGTAGAGTAAATGCACTAAAGTCCATATTTAATTTAAGATTACATGGATGTAACCCTGTCAGAGGCTGAGTTACTTCTGCAATTGTATGAATTAAAAGTGATGCAATTTTATTTTTTAGCTGTAATAAAGAGAGAAGAATGGGATATCTAAAATATGAAAAATAAAAATTACACAAACAAAATATAGAAAGCAAGGATTTTTCTTTTTGAAGCTGGCTATTGGGAAAGGAAAGGTGTGGGGGAGGAAACAAATGGAGAAACTACAGTTTTCCCTGATTGCCATCTTGAGCCTGTTCACCAACTGGCACAGGGCTACATAGCAGTGAAGGGTGCCAAGAGCCAAAGGACGCTGCAGAGGGCAAGATAGAGGAGCAAGCTACAGAGAGCAGAAACCATAGATGAATAAGAAGAAACCTTGAGATTTTCAGCAGAATATCGATGAAGTCAGGCACAGAAAAAAAATCTTACACAAACACGGGGGGGGAGAGACTGACAGAAGAGAATAGAATCATACTCAGAATGAACCCCCGTGAGCCCAGACTTAGTACCCCTTTTCACCAGCCAGATTGGAAAAATCTGGAATAATGATTCCCTAGACATTGGGCAGACCCTCAGGCGAGGCTTACCTCAGTGAAGCAGAAGAATTAGCCCTGAACTGTTGGTGATCTTCCCAGTAATAATCCAGGAAAGACTTGAATAGATTAAACTTTTCTCAAATAACGCAACTGCATCCTAGAATAAATCTAAGGAATATTTACAGGAGTGAAATGAATCCGGCATCGGACAGTATTTATGGCGTCTGGCAGCCAGTCCAAGACTCTGCCCCAGAAGTGACACATTTGTTAGCGGCAATAAACAAAGACATTAAAGCTGATATTCTAAATCTACTCCATATGACCAAGGCATGACGCCAGAGACATGAGAATTTGAAGTTTATATAGAAATTGAATGTCTGAGGGTAAAAATTACAGTATGTGAGATGAGAAATACATTAGATAGAAAAAAAGAGAAAATATCAAAGATGAATGGAAAGAGATGGGTGGAAGGATAAGGTGGTGGGAAGGGAAAAAAGGTTCTAAGTACCTTGTATGAAATTCTTGAAAAAATTAAGTAAGATATTGTTCAAGAAAGAAAAATGTATTGGATAAGATTAGACATTTTGAGAAAGAAGATTAGTAACAAATTCATAACAAATGGAGAAACAATCAAAATGATAGAGAAGTGTAGCTTATTACTAAAAATTAAGTTTTAAAAAAATGAGTAAATTTTAAGATTATTTTGAGCAGCCCAATAAATGATTTGACACCTGAAGAAGAAAGGAGAAAGGAAAGAAGTCCAAATGTTTCCCGCTTTTGATCAAACCATAAACCTACAGATCTAAGAAACATGGAGAAATATGTTATCACACATGACATTAAAGATAATAAAATACTTTAAAAAGAAATATAAAGGCTGAAAATTTTATCACTAGCAGACAGCGACAGTGGAAGACTTAAAGAAATTCTTTGGTGTAGGATAAAGCAACAAACACCAAATTGAAATAATATAAATCCACAGATGAAAACATTCCCTGGAATTGACTGCTAGAGAGAAATACATATTTTATTATGAAATTTCTTTACAGAATAGTTCATTGTTAATAAAGAAGGTGTGAAGAACAATGTGATGTGACAGTAAATAAAGTCTGAGAGAAGAGGAATGGGAACACGCGATATTCTTATTTTTTATGCTATTAAGTGAAGCGGCGCAGCAGTGGTCTGGATTGGCTGTGGAAATGAGACAATGACTTAATACACGAACAGAAGAAGTGAAACAGAATCCAGGACATTTAGGCATGGTGGGCCACAACTGTGGTTCTTACATTTGGGAGATTCAGGCAGGATGATCAAGGTCATTTTCAACAATGTAGGGAGGTCAAGGCTAGCCTGGGCTATGCGAGAGCTTATCGCAAAAACAAAACTTAGAACAGCAAGCATTTCTCTTAGGCCTTGTTAGTTCTTCGGGACTTTCACATAGGAGTCATCCTTTCACTCCTCTTCCCGATTTTCTCACAGGTTACCACCCCTTCCCTGCTACCCGGCTCCTCCCAGGTCACCAGTTTTTTCTTCCTATTCAACTTCACATCCTCTTCTCTTTTTATCCAGTCAAATAGAGTTTGTGCTACCCTAACATATAATTAATGTCAACTATAAGCAGAGAAAGAATAGAGAGGAAACAAAGGGAAAGTGAATAAAATAAAATAGCTGGATTTTTTTTAATGGCAAAATGTTGAATGTAAACCTAATGATCTAAGGGCATTGAGTTTCATTCAGAGACTTCCAGTAAGGGCCAGAACTGTTCCTATTTCATAAGAAAAATACACAAACACATGTTGCCCATTAAAATTTTATCCCATGGAGCTGTAGAGCTGGCCCAGAGGTTAAGAGCATCTGCTGTTCTTGCAGAAAACCTGCGTTGTTTCCAGCACCCACATCAGAATGCTAACAACCACCTGTGATCCTAGTTCTAGGTCATCCAAAACACTCTGGGCTCCATGGGCACCCACATGCTTGTGGTGGGTGTACATACACTCAGGCATACACACACCATGATTCTATACATAAAGGTATAAATGGGTTAAATATAGAAAGTTATAAAAGGCTGCATCATCCACAATACTCAAAATAAACCTATTTTAGCCATGTTATTATCAAACAAAGTGGATGGGAAAGGACATTTTTCTGAATAGTGAATTTAATTTTATAATCATAACAATGAAATGTGTAAAAGTTATATTAGAAAAATTAAAAATTCTAAACAGATATTCCTGTGTTTGGGAAGAATTATTATTTTAATATTCAAAATTTTCATATATTAACCACTAGCTTCAGTGTGGTCCAATCAAAATTCCAAAGGACATTTTCATAGTAACCACATTAATTCTAAACTCCCTATGCAATCACACAGGAGTAATATTAACTGAATCATGTTTGAGAAAGGAACCATATGGAAGGCTACTACTTCCTGATGTTGACTTCTAAATATGTAGGTATGAGGGCCAGCAAGATGGCTCAGTGTGCAAAAGAACTTATGCCCAAGCGTAATGATCTGAGGTTCAATCCCTGAAACTGTCAGCAAGCTGGATGTGGTGGCTCACATCTGTAATCCCAGCATCCCTATGAGGAGATGGGAGGAGAATGGGATGGGAGGAGACTCCCCTACAGAGAGATAGTAGGAGTTCATGGACCAGCTAGTCCAGAGTAGACAGTACAGCAGAAATAGAGATCTTGCCTCAAAAAGGTGGAAGACTACTCTTAAAAGTTCTCCTCTGACCTCTATACACATGCCATGCGGCACAAGTGCACATGCACACACACACACAAACATATGCTTTCTCACACTAATAATAATAATAATAAAGAATGATAATGGTAATAATAAATATTTTATATATTATATTTTATTGTTTTTATTGAGCTATATATTTTTCTCTGTTCCCCTCTCTTCCTCTCCCCCCTTCTAGCCTCTCCCATGATGCCCACACTCCTAATTTACTCAGGTGATCTTCTCTTTTTCTACTTCCCATGTAGAGTAGATCCGTGTATGTCTCTCTTAGGGTCCCCTTTGTTCCCTAGGTTCACTGGAGTTGTGTGCTTGATTTTCTTTGCTTTATGTCTAAAAGCCACTTACAAGTGAGTACATATAATATTTGTCTTTCTGGATCTGGGTTACCTCACTCAATAT
>LOJH01032874.1:673-16430 GCA_001685095.1 Ellobius talpinus
GCTGGTCCAGTTACAGCACTTCTCCTGAGGGCCCCTGCGGTGGTTCTTGGCCCCGACTGTGATTCCTGCTCTCGGTGAGCGTCTCCCGCCCATTGCCCTACTGCTGCGCTTTTGGCAACTGCCCCTGCTCTTTCCCAGGGATGGTTGTGGCATTGCATCAGGGGATATTTGTACTTGTAATTTGCTCACTCAGCCCAGGAGGAGGGAGAATAGTATGGTGCAGAGATGGGGGGGTTGACAAGAGGGAGGGGGGCGGTTGCCGGCCGCTTGGCTGGGTAGGGAGAGCGATGGGTGTGGTGAGGGAAATACAGCTGCTCTAGGCCTATAGGGTAACACTGCCCAGTCATCAGCGCAGAGATTCAAAGACCAACAACAGCAGCAGCTATTTTTATAAGTGAATCCTGAATCCAAGTTGAGCGCATGGATTTAGAGTGAACAGTTGTCAGGCCCTAACTATGACAGGCTGAATGTTTGGTAGACAACACTACAGTTGCTAAGCATGGCACTCCATCTATCTGTAGAGTACAGCAGGTACTTGCAACTTTGTGACTTTCCCTTTTCTCCACTCTCTAGAATGGGAGTGTGTTCAGGTGATGGCCTTTTCAATAGATGGAGTGTGATGGCCCAAACCACTTAATTTCAAAGGTGATGTTTTGATCTCAGTCATAATCTCACATTTAGCGTTGATTAAATCTATTACTTTTTTGAGACAGAACCATCTTCCAGATATTTGGGTTCTCTCTTTCAAAAAGGGAATATACTCATGCAAAGCAAACTCAGCAGAGATTGATAAATCAGGTTCCAGTGTGTATTGAAAGTATTGGTGCCTTGTACACAATTAGATTTAATTATCCACTGTCTCAAAATACCTCCATTGTTCCTGGTAGCTTAATCAGTAAAACAATTAATTATAGCATTGGAATGAGGGCAATGAATGTTCTCAGGGATGTTTCAATCAAGTTATTGAAGCTTAGTGGAGTTTGTCTTCTTTTCCTGTTGTTAACACATGTACTAAAGTTGGAAAGTGCAAGGGTGTGTATGTATGTATTTATGTGTGTGTGTATGTGTGCCACAACATGAGTGTGGTGGAGGTCAAAGGACAACTTTAGGAATCAGTTTTCTTTATGTGCGTTTTGGGGATTGAACTTGTCCTGAGGCATAGGAGCAAGTGCTTTTACTTGTTGAACCATTAGGCCTTATTATTATTATTATTATTATTAATTTTTGAGTCAGAGACAGGGTCTCTATCTTCGGCTGTCCTTGAGCCCACAGAGATACATGTCCCGCTGTCTCTGGAAACTTGTATTATTTTTAAATTTTTATTTTAGATCTATTTAATTTTTTTGCATTAGAGTGTTTTGCCTGTTTCTTGGTGCACCATGTGTGTGCATGGTGCCCATGGAAGTTAGGAGGGGGTTGGGTTCCCTTAGGGCTGGAGTTACAGATGACTATGAGCCACTGTGTGATTGCTATGAACCAAACCTGGGTCCTCTACTAGAGCAACAGTTCTTAACCTCTGAGCTGCCTCTCAAGCCTCCGTTTTTTGTTTTTTGGTTTTTTTTTTTAGATTTTTTTGAGATAAGGTTTATTCTCTAGTCCAGGGTGGCCTGGGATTTTACTATGTAGTCTGGACTGCCCTCATGGCAATTGCCCATGAGTTCATGGCAATCCTCCTGCCTCAGCCTTCCTTTTTAAATTTTTCAACACAGGGTTTCTTTCTCTGTGTAACAGCCCTGGCAGGTCTGCCTCATTCAGTGAACCACCTGCCACTGTCTCCCCGTGCTAGAATTAAAAGTGTGTGCTCATCCCACCCCTCCCCGCTTTATTTTTTCTTGAAGATAGGGTTTGTCTGTGTAAACCTTCCTCCATAGCCCAGGCTGGCCTCTACCTCCGAGATCCACTGCCTTAGTTTCCTGAGTACTAGAATTAAAGGCGTGAGCCATAAAGGTATAATGGTATAATGTGCACTGGGTGCACATCNTAATGAAACAGGGTTTCTCTGTGAAACAGTCCAGACTGTTCTGGAACTCCCTTTGTAGACCAGCTGGCCTCGAACTTACTGTGATCTACATCCCTCTGTTTCCCGAGTGCTGGGATTAAAGGTGTGTGTCACCACTACCTGGCTGCATCAGTCTTTCAAGTGCTAGGATTGTAGATATATGCCCCCATGGTACCCATCTTGGGGTGTGTCCCAATTCTCTCCCTTTCCAGGTTTAAAAACAAGTCTATTCCTATGTTTAACAGAGTTCCTGCACTAAAATTTCAGATATACAAATAAGGTTATAGTCTGTATTAAAGTCATTTTCCATTGTTTGCTGACAACCAAAGGAAACACCTGGAAGTTTTTTCACCGAGATTGGGGTCTTGTGTTGCTCTGGCTGGTCTGCATCTTCTGGATTCAAGCTATCTTGTTTCTTGCCTGGGAAATCACAGTTATATCTCTACTTCTAGCTTTGGGATTTCTTACAGCTACATAGCTTAGCTTTAGTTAGAGGTTTGGTTCTTTCTAACCTTATTTCTGAGTTTAGTGATTGAATTTTGACTGCAGACTTTTGTAATTGGCACTTTGAAAATTTGTGGATTATTATTATTATTGAGAATGGGGCCTTATATATAGCCCAGACTCTGCACTCATGTAATACCACACCCGGTTCAAGGGCTGGAACTTATACAGATTGTAGGTGAGTGAGAGTCTGCTGCTCAGCTCCATTCCCAGTCCCCCCACATTTTTTTAACATTAAGCATGAGTAGTTGATGTGTAAGTTTTAGTTTTCCGTAAAATGCAAGAAAATCAGAAATGACAAGTATATATAACCTTTCCCCATTTTTTTTTTCTTTTCTGACTCATTACCTCACGATTGACCTAAGCTGGCCCCGTGGTCATCCTGCCTCTGCTTCTCTGGTGCTGACATTACAGGCAAATGCCACCAAGCCTGCCTTCACTTTCTTTTACAGAGGCAAAAAGGTATTTGTCTATTGAAACAAGGTTTCCTTATGTGGCCTAGACTGGTCTTTACTGCAGATCATTGTTTCCTTTTTTTGAGATAGGGTTTCTCCTTGTAGCCTTGGCTGTCTGTCCCGGAACTCAGCTATTGTGAGTTTTCCTTGACCTGGAGATCTGCCTGCCTCTGCCTCCCAAGTGCTGGGACTAAAGGCATTCACCACCACCACCAGGCTTCTGTTTCCATTTTCTTTTTCTGGTTTTTTGAGACAGGTTTTCTCTGTAGCTTTGGAGCCTGTCCACCACTGTGGCTTGTGCCACCACTGCCCAGCTGTGGGACATTTCTTACTTAACCTTCTTTCACACATGTATGTGTGTATCTTCTATGACGTGACAGTGGCGTTTTTCACCACCGCCCGGCTCTGTTTCCATTTTCTAAGTGTTGGAAATGATGGCATGTGTTACCACTGTGCAAAGAAATGGAGCTTAAAAAAATTTTTATTGCTGTGAGGTGGTGGTGCACGCCGTTAGTTCCAGCACTCGGGAGGCAGAGGCAGGCGGATCTCTGTGATTTTGAGGCTAGCCTGGTCTACAAGAGCTAGTTCCTGGACAGGCTCCAAAGCTACAGAGAAACCTTGTCTTGAAAAAACAAAAAAAAAATCTTTATTTTGAAATAATTTTAGACTTTTGTAGAAGATTTGAAAAAAAGGGAGAGGCATGCTGGGCGTGGTGGCTCATCTCTGAGTTTGAGGACATCCAGGGCTACAAAGAAAAACCAAAGGGGTGCGGAGAGGAACAGCATGAAGATGATGACTTAGGATAGCTTGGGCTAGGTAAAGACTGTCTCAAGAAAAGATGGCTCGGTGGGTAATGTGCTTTCTGTGGAAGCCTGAGGACCTGAGTTTGAACTTTCAGAACCTTTATAAATATGGGCAGAGTGGATGTGTTAGCAGAGGAAGATGGCCAGGTAGCTTGGGTGAGAGGGTGGGAGTGGGTGAGCACCTGTAGTCTCAGGAGTCCTCTGGGCAGATGGGAGGCAGGAACAGAAGTTAAATAGCTAGCTGGTCCTGAAATACATATTTGAGGTGGTTGGGGTGATGGTGTGATGTGACCCAAGTGTGATGGCTCATACCTTTAATCCCCACAGTTGGGATCTGAGTTTGCCCACCAGAGCTACGTAGACCTTGTCTCAAAAAAGAAATGACATTAGGTAGTGACTGCTGCTGGCTACCAATTCTAGGTTTACAAATGTGTCCTTTTATTTATCTTTTTTATGACCTTTTATTTTGTGTATGTATGTGAGTGCTTAAGTGTTGAAAGATCATGTGGAAGGATGTTGGTTCTTTCCTTCTGGCATGTAGATTCCTGGAGTTGAAGTAAATTCACTCGGCCTTTAAGGCCTTTACATGCTGACTCATCTCATCAGCCCCAAATCTATCATTTTGAAAAGCTTTCCTGATAATTCTTTTCTTTTGTATGTATGTATTTTATTTTAGTTTTGGTTTTTCTAGGATAGGGTTTCTCTGTGTATTCCTGACTGACCTGGAACTCACTCTGTAGGATAGGCAGGCACTCTGCATCTGCCTCCCAAGTGCTAGCATTAAAGATTAAAGGTGTGCAACATCATGCCTGGCTCTGATAATTATTTCCAACTAGCCTCCCTTCAGTTTTTACTTAGTGGTTCTGATTTTTCCATCTGCAGTTGTTTTTAATGCTGTGCAGCTCTAGTATTCATTTTATAGCTTTTCAGTGACACTTATTTTGTCCCACTTAACAGTTCTTTTTTCAGCTGGGTGGTGATGATGCAAACCTTTAATCCCAGCACTTGGGAGGCAGAGGCAGGGGAATCTCTGAGTTCCAGGCCAGCCTGACCTACAGAGCGAGTTCCAGGGCAACTAGGGCTACACAGAGAAACCATGTCTCGAAAAACAAACAAAAAGTTCTTTTTTTCCTATACCAAACAGCCACCTTCTACCTTTCTTCAAATGTGATTTCTAAACTGTTTACCAGTTTTTTAGATATGGTTTGATCTAGATGCTTTGTTAATCACTGGAAATGGAAATGCCATATTTTGGGGTATGTAGTCCCAGGCACTGGAGGCTGAGGTGGGAGAATTGTTTGAGCTCAGGATTTGAAGGCCAGCTTGGTTATATAAAACTCAAACTCAAAAAAAAAAGTACGTAGGATCCTTCCCTGCCCTCTGAGAATTAAACTACACTGTCCCTTTCCATCCATCAGTGCTACTTTAGAATCAATTCAGACTTGTTCTTTTTTGTTTGTTTGTTTTTGTTTGTGGGTTTTTTTTTGTTTTTTTGAAACAGGGTTTCTCAGTAGCTTTGAAGCCTGTCCTGGAACTCACTTTGTAGACCAGGCTGGCCTAGAACTCACAAAGATCCACTTTTCTCTGCCTCTCGAGTGCTGGGATTAAAGGTGTGCGCTACCACCGCCTGGCTTGTTTGTTCTTTCATGTGTGCTGAGGATTGAGCCTGGGACCTTGGGCATATGAGTAAGCATTCTATTACTGAACTATATCCCCAGCCTACAAGTTCTCTTTTTCTTTCTATGTTCTTTTCCTTTGTTGTTAGATTTATTATTATTTACTATGTTAAATTATTGTTATTATGTATTGCCTGAATGTGTGTCTGTGTGTTCTTGGTGATGGAGGTCATTGGATCCCCTGAGATCAGAGTTACAGGTAGTTCTGAGCTGCGATGTGGGTGCTGGGAATCAAATCCAGGTCTTCTGCAAGACCAAGAAGTGTTCTTAATTGCTGAGTCAACTCTTAGCTTTCTCACTACTTTTCACTGGGAGTTTATTCTTCTCCATTTTTTTTCTTAAGAAATTCTGTGAAGTCACATCTTTGTCCTTTTGTTGTTTTTTTTCCTATTTGTGTTATTGGTTTGTTTTTAATTCTACCCCACTGAAACATTCTATTTATATAGATGTATAGATGTTTTACATCCTTAGAGAATGAATCCCAAGACAAGATGTAGCTTACTAGAGTACCTGACTAGTATACAGGATTACACTCTTAGTACCCAATAAGTCTGGCATGATGGGACACATCTGTAATCTTAGCAAGAGGATTACAAGTTCACAATCATCATAAGCTACATGGTACATTCCAGGCCAACCTGGGCTACATGAAACCTGTTCTCTATTTTTTACAAAAGGAGTTAGAGAGACATCTCAATGGATAGACACAGATAGACGCTTTTTTTTTTTCCAAAATGACCCAGGTTTTGTTCTCAGCACCAACATGGCTGCTTACACCCATCTGTATGTAACTCTAGTTCATATGCCCTCTTGTGGGCACTAGGCACACAAGTCATAAATACAGGCAAAACACTCAAAGACATAAAAGGAAATAAATCTGAAGCAAATGAAAAAGGGGCCTATGAAGTAGCTCAGGTAGTAAAAGGCACTTGATTTGATCCCTGGGTCCTATGTGGTAGAAGGGGAGAACTGACTCATGAAAATTGTGCTCTGACCTCCACACTTGAGTATACATACTCAGAGAATAAATCTAATCTAAAAAAGGGAAGAAAAATGCTAGTATTTATCCTCCTTTGTGTTTTCATATTGCGTCTTCATGGTGCATGATAATGATGCCAGCTGTGGTTGTCAGTGTGGTGGAACTAAACTGAGATAGGACATATTTGGTCATTTTCCTAGGTCTGGGGTTAATCATTCCATACTGTTTAACTTGTTTAACTTGTTTGTGAAGTTTGCAGAAATTTCCCTTTCTGTGATTGCCAATTACTTTAAATTTCTTAGTGACATTCTGCTTAAACATCAGAAAAAAATCAATGATGAGAACGAACCATTGTGCTTCATACCTGTAGCTCCTGCACTGGAGATGCCAGTGTTCTGGAGAAGATGGGTACAAGTTTAAGTTATCTCATGGGTTCTGGGCCAGCTTCAGCTCCAGAGTAAGACTCAGTCTTAAAAGAAAAAAAGAAAACCAAAAACATAAAAACGCCCCTCTCCAACAAAAACAGAAAATAATGTCAGGTGCAGTATGGTACACTTTTAATCCCAGCATTAGGGAAACAGTGGTAGGCAGATCTCTATTAGTTTCTGGTGCTCCTTAGGGAGTTCCAGGCCCGTCAGGACTATGCAGTAAGACTCAATCTCAAAAGAAAAGAAAAACGGACTATGAGTTGGATCATGGTCTTAAAAGGACCTGGCCTTTGCCTCCTTTTTCAGCATTGCTGATGTTCTTGATACTGTTAGCCCAGACAGGCAGCTGGACCATTCTGGCAAAACAGAACTGCTTGACTTTTTACACTCTTATATTCTTTGCCAGTTTCTGTCCATTGTTCTATGGGGCTAAAACATTTTAAAACGTTTTATTTATTTTTGTTTTTTAAGGCAGGGTTTCTCAGTGTAGCCCCAATGACTGTCCTGGAACTTGCTCTGTAGATCATGCTCAGCTTGAACTCAGAGATTCGCCTGCCTCTGTGTCTCACTTTGACTGAAGGCACACATGTGCCACTATGGCTAAGTTTTTTTTTTTAGAGTTAATATGTACCTCACTTCCTCCCTATTCAAACTCTCAAGGCTGAACTCTTGTGATTGAGTTCAGGGGGCTCATTCTCAAAGAAAACTGATCTCAGCGTCCATTTATTGCCTGTAACTCTTCATCTAGGATACGGCCTTTTGAACTTTCCCCCTCCGTGTTAGCATGTGTTGTCACTATGCAGGTCTTTTCTAGGCAACCCTATGATGTGATTTCACGGATACAACTTCCATGTCATGTCCAGAAGACACTTGGGAGCAGGTATATTGGTCTTCTGGCTCTTCTTTTTTTTTTTTACTTCCTTGATTTTTTTTTCCTTAGCCATAGGAGTAGGGGTTGCACTGTACTAATTGGGATTGGTGCAGCCCATGGTCACTTACTTTCTGTACTTTGCCCCAGTTGGGCTTCTCTGTAGTAGTCTCCATCTGTTGCAAAAAGAAGCTTATTTGATGAACGGTGAGACCTACACTTAATCTGTCTGGGTAGGTATATAGTGGGATCTTTCCTTCTTTCCTTCCTTCCTTCCTTTTCTTTTTTTGAGGCAGGTTTCCTCTGTGTAACCCTGGCTGTCCTGGAACTCTCTGTAGACCAGGCTGGCCTTGAACTCAGAGACTTGTCTCTGGCTTCCAGGTGCTGGGATCAAAGGTATGTGTGCTACCACCACCCAATGAATCCCCCCCCCCACCGCCAAGGGTTTCTCTGTTTAGCTCCAGATGTCCTGGACCTCTGTAGACTAGGCTGGCCTCAAATTCACAAAGCTTCTGCCTCCCAAGTGCTGGGATTAAAGGTTTGTACCACCATTGCCCAGCAAGTTTTTCTTATTTAAGACATGGTCCCATGTACCATATACTGATCTTGAACTTGCTGTATAGCTAAGGTGGTCCTTGAACATCTGACTTTCCTGCTTCCCCTTCCCAAGTCCTGGGATTATAGATCACCACTGTAATCTTTTTACACCAGGGAATCTTTGTGAATCTGCTCAGGTTACCTTGCGCCTTTGTTTCCTTTGTGGTGAGGAGATGAGGATAAAGAGGACCAACGGTGTGAGGTGTACGGTGTGAGGTGTGTGTATTGAGAGGGCTGGAGGTAGGAGAGAGGACATGTGCACATAGAGCATACGCATGTGGTGGAGTGCTGGTTTTCTCCTCTCTTGTGGGTTCTGAGGATTGAACTCAGTTGTCAGGCTTACATGGCACCTTTACCTTTTGAGCTGTACTGGTCCTTAATATTTGGTTTTAAATTTTTTATTTATGTTTTTATTTTACTTTTTGGTTTTTCAAGGTAGGGTTTCTCTGTAGCTTTGGAGCCTGTCGTGAAACTAGCTCTTTTAGTCCAGGTTGGCCTTGAACTCACAAAGATTCGCCTGCCTCTGCCTCCCTAGTGCTGGGATTAAAGGCTTGTGCCACCACCACCCAGCTTTAAATTTTTTTTTAAAGATTTATTTAATGTGCATGACTACCTGCATGTATGTATGTGCACCATAAGTGTACTGGTCCTCAGGAAGTACTGAAGGAGGTGTTGAATCCCCTATAACTGAAGTTATGGGTGATTGAGAGCTACCTGGTGGGTGCTGGAAACCAAACATGGTCTTTGCAAGAACAAGTGCTCTTAACTGCTGAGCCGTTTCAACAGCCCCTGTGTCTGTGTTTTGCAGTGGCTTTACTACGTAAATCTGCTTGGCTTATAATTTGCTTATAATTTGAGTCTGGCCTCAAACTTTGTTGCAGTCCTTGTTTGTTTGGCTAGAACACTGTTTTTGACCCCCCACCCATTTTTCTTTTTCTTTTTTTCTTTTTTGGTTTTTTGAGATAGGCTTTTTCTGTATAGCTTTGGAGCCTATCCTGGAACTCACTTTGTAGACCAGGCTGGGTGCTTTTGATTCTAGTTTGGAATAAGTACTACTCAGGTTTTCATTCATGTTTTCATAGATTTGTCATTCTACATAAAATAATTGAAGACACAATTCAGATCTAAAACTCACCATTTAAAATCATAATCTGGTAGTTTTTGGTGTATACACAGTATTCTGTAACCATTACTACTACCTAATTCCAGAACATTTCATCATCCCCCAAGGAAACCCCAAGCGGTCCTTCCCCATTTGACCAACCCCTGGCAATAACTAATCTTCCTGCCAGTATTCTGCATGTATTATATAAATGAATCCATAGAGTAAATGACACTTTGTTAGCTAGTGTAATGCTTTCAGGTTTATCCATACTGTAGCATGAATTCTTTCTTTGCCCATATTTTTTACACATTCCATTATGTAGATATTCTTTGTTATGTTTATTTAATTCATTGATAAATAGACATATGGATTGTTTCTCTTTTATTTAAAAAAAATTGCTTTGCTAGGCCATGGTGGTACACACCTTTCATCCCAGTTCTTGGGAAGCAGAGGCAGGCGAATTTGAGTTCAAGGCCAGCTTGGTCTATAGAACAAGTTCCAAGTATGGTCTTGCTATGAAGCCGAGTCTTTAATTTGATATCCTGCTACGTTAGCCTCATGAGTAACTGGGATTACAGGTGTGAACAGCTTTGCTTGACTTTCTTTTTGGTCATATGGTCACTATATTTAACCTTTGGAGAAACTACCAAACTTTATACGTGGCCATTTGTATTCCTAAAGCAGTGTATAAGGGTTCCAGTTCTCTTAGATCTCTCACAGAATGTTTGACATTATCTTTCTTGATTACAGCTGTCACAGCGGCTTCTCATGATTTTGGGTTTGATTTTCCTGATGATTAAAGTGCTTATTGACAATTTATGTATATTCTTTGGAGAAATGTGTTCAGATTAAAAAAATAGGTTTTGTGTGTGCCTGTTTTCTGTGCATGTGTGCCTGTGTGCCTATGAGGCTGGAGGACAAATGCCTGTGTGTGTATGGAGGCTGAAGGACAGCTTGCAGACTTAGTTCTTTTTCTCTCCACCACGTGGATCTCAGGGATTGAAAGAAGGTTTTCAGGCTTGGTGGCAGTCTCTTTTACCCAGCTGAACCATCTTGCCTCTTCTGTATTCAGATTTTTGCCCCTCCGCCCTTTGCCATCAGAACAAACCTAGGGCTCTATGCATACTAGATTAAGAACTGTACCACTTGACTCACAACCATCCATAACTCCAGTTCCAGGGGATCTGATGTCCTGACCTCTGTAAGCAGCAGAGTATGTAAGTAGTACACTTACATACATATAGGCCAAATACTTCTACACATAAAATTAACACGATCTAAAAAGAAAAAAAAACTATACCACTGAACATATTTCCAACCTCTTGCCCATTTAAAATTAGGTCTGTTATTGTGTGTGTGTGTTGTGTGTGTTGTGTGTGTTGTGTGTGTTGTGTGTGTGGCATTCTTTTGAGATGCTATCACTGAACTATCAAATTCACTCAATATTTTGACTAGACTGGCTGTTCAACAAACTTTTAGAATTTGCCAATCTCTGCTCAGCAGTGTTGGGGTTGCAGGCAAGCACAGCCATATTTAGATTGGTATTGGAAATGAAAACTCAGGTTCTTATGCTTGTAGAACAGGTGATCTTAGCTACTAAGGCATCTATCTCTTCAGCCCTGAATTTTATAATGAATTGTAATGGTTCTTTATAGATTCTACACATAAGTCCTTTGTTAAATGCAGGATTTGCAGCCCGGCAGGGGTGGCACAAGCCTTTAATCCCACTCAGGAGGCAGGTTCGAGACTAACCAAATCTACAGAGTGAGTTCCAGGACATAGAGAAAACCCATCTTGAAAAAACAAAAAATAAAATAAAAAACGCAGAATTTGCAAGTTTTTTCCATTCTATAGAAAATTTCATTTTTAAAATTTGTTTAGTTTTTTAGATAGGGTCTCCTGTAGCCAAGGTTTGTCCCAGATTTGTTGCAGAGACAAGGCTAGTCTTCACCTCCTAATTATCCTGGCCCCATCTCCCAGTTTCATTACGTGTGTCACTGTGCCTGGCTGAAAAAAAAAACACCTCATTTTCTTCCCTCTCCTGTTCCCCTTGTATCTTCCCGAGCCTTCTAGACTGACCTTGAATTCAATGTAATTCTTCTGCTTAGCCTATAGATGTGACCCACTATGGTCCTGGGATTGGACCTAGGGTTTCTTGTATGGTAGGCAAGTACTCTACCAACAGATCTACATTACCAACCCCATTCTGCCTTTTATTTAGAATGGGTCTCCTGTGAACTCTGGCTGATCGGAATTTATACGTAAGCCTAGTCTTGAATTACTGATACCCATCTGCTTTAACATCCCTAGTGGATTACAGGCATGAGCCTGTCTGTATTCCTGCTATTGGGTTGGTTTAAGTAATTTTTTTTCTTAGGTTTTACAACAGGTTCTCTCTGTGTAGCTTTGGAGCCTGTCCTAGAACTTGCTGTGTAGACCAGACTGGCCTCGAATTCACAGAGATCCGCCTGTCTCTGCCTCCCCAATACTGTGATTAAAGGTGTGTGCCACCACCGCCCGTCTGGTTTAAGTAAATTTTTGAGGTGAGGCAGGGGTTCAGATTTTATTTTTGTACTTGTGCTAGTTTTTTCCCTTCCCCTTTGAATTGTTATGCCTTGTACATTGTCAGTTGACATAGTGGCATAGTTCTTTTCAGGACTCCAAACCACCTTGATTAGTACTACTGTTTTGTAATTTATTTTGGAATTAGGCATCATGAACTTGCTAAATTTTTTGTGTATATATTTATATGTGTGTTTCATGTATGCGTCTGTTTAGGATAATGATTGATGTCGGATATCTTTCTTAGTCATTCTCCACCTTAGTTTTTGAAATAGGTAGTCTCTCATTGGACCTGTTATTAATTGACTTGGCTAGACTAAATGGCTAATGAACAATATAATGATATAAATTTATAAAACATCCAATATTCATGGATTTAACCTTGTTTGATTCCAACACTCTGAATTTATCTTCAGATTTAATGCTGTCCTTAAATTCCAATGAGGGCTGGGTGGTGGTGGCACTTGGGAGGCAGAGGCAGGTGAATCTCTGTGAGTCCGAGGCCAGTCTGGTTTACAGAGCAAGTTCCAGGATAGGCTCAAAAGAGAAACCCTGTCTTGAAAAACAGACAAAAAACAAATTTCCTCTTACTCCGGAGTTTCTTTGCTTTCCTATTGCCGGCATTACAGATGTATCGCACCACACCTAGCCATTACCCCCCCTTTTTTTGTTTTTTTTCAACACAGGGTTTCTCTGTAGCTTTGGAACCTGTCCTGGCACTAACTCTTGTAGACCAGGTTGGCCTCAAACTCACAGAGATCCACTTGCCTCTGCCTCCCAAGTGCTAGGATTAAAGGCATGTGCCACCACTGCCCGGCTCAGTACTCTATTTTTATGCCATTGTAGATGGAATAGTTTCCTTTCCTTTTCTTTCCTCTTCTTTTCTTCTTTTCTTTTCTTTCTTTCTTTTTTTTTTCCTTGATTTTTGAAACAGTTTCTCTATGTAGACCAGCTGGCCTGGCAAGTTGTTTGTTTAGTAGGTTAAAAGTTGGTAACCTCAGTGTTTTAATCATAATCTGATTTTCTTAAACAGCAGTAACATTGGTACATTATGTAGTCATATGCCTAAAATAAAATAAAATAAAAGGTCAGTTTGAATGACCAAGAATGAGTCTGATAAAGACTACTCAGACAATTTAGCAAGTTCTCTTAGCAGACTGTTTTGGGCTGGGTATATTTTAAGAAGAATGTCAGCAGGGTATGCAGACAGCTGTTCTTTAGCAAGCTAAAATGAGATAACATTTATAATTGGGACAAAGGAAATATTTGAAGGACATTTGAACAACTTTATGTCCTCAGTATAATGGAGGCTTCCTGATGTGCCTGAGAGACAAAGGAAGCCGTTTAATTCAGGAATACCAGTCAAGGAGAGTGGTGTCTTTCAACGATGAATTGGTTAAAGAGTCAGAGGCCACTGGGAGGAGGTGGTGGACAGTAGTGGTGCATTCCTTTAATCCCTGCACTCAGGAGACAGAGCAGGCCAGCCTGGTCTACAGAGTCAGTTTCAGGACAGCGAGGACTACACAGAGAAACCCTGTCTTTAAAAACAACAGCAACAACAAACCTATAAAATGATTTGGGATTAAAAAGAAAAGAGTCAGTGTTACTAAAATAACATTGCAGTTACTAGTGGCAGACAATATAGTGTGCTGTAGGTAGGTGGTATACTATGTGGCTAGATATGGGTCATGTTCCAGTTTTACCACAAAATATCTTGAGTTTTGGACTGGGCAGAGAATCTCTTTGCTTATTTACAAAATCCGTAGTGTTGGTATTGTGACTGTGAGAGTTGAGGAGGTAACCTTTAAAATGCTGGGAAGGTAATACCTAGTGATCCAAATTAAAGAAAAAAAAATTTTTGCATAGATGGACTTGGTGTCACATTGAAGTTTTCTGTGGAAATTGGCAGAGGCAGGCAGATCTCTGAGAGTTTCAGGCTAGCCAGGACTGCATAGTAAGACCCTGTCTCAAAATAAGAATGAAGTTTTTGGGCAGGAGAGGTAGCTAATTGGTTCAGAGCACCGTTTGCTCTTCCAGAGACCCAGTTTAGATTCTCAGCATGCATATGGAGCTTTACAACTATCTGTAACTAGGATTACTAGGGATTTAATTCTTCCACAGATACTGAACACACATGCTACAAAAACATACATTCAGGCAAAATATCCATACACATAAATTTTTAAAAAACGCTTTTTTGTTTCAATATATGGTCTCACACTGTAGGCTGGGCTGGCACTGCTTTGTCCACTTTTCCAATACTGTGATTATAAAGCATGAGCTACCACTCCCACCACATGGCCTTGGGTTCCTGATCCTTTTACTTCTGTCTTCTAGGAGCAGTGATTGTAGGTATGTGCTACTGTAATTAGCACCTGGGTCAAATTTTTTTGATGAAAAAATTTGCTCATATTTTCCATAATATTTGAAAAGGGATCATTATACCCTTAAAGAAAATTTGAGACAATAATGGCTTTCTTTTTCATTCTTGGAGAAAATATGAGATACTAATAGTTTGTTTCAGGTAACCCTGAAACATTTTTTTTTGCTAGAATTTGCAAAACAAACCAGAATGATTTAAATCTTTTCCATAGGAATTTTTCTATACTTTCAGAAGTACAGGTTTATTAAGAAATACAGATTTCATATTTGGGATTTTTAGTATTACCTATCTAGAGTTACATAACATGGGTACCTAGGCATCGCTTGCATGTGCACTCACCTAGACCATAGACAAATGAGTGGAAGACAGAGGTCAGCGTGGGGCAGGCATTGGACTCAGGTACCAGGCTGGTCAGGAAGCACTTTTACTGGCTGAGTCATTTCAGTGACCTTGATCTTTTGATTCCATCTAAGCATGATGCCATTTTGGTCCATTTACTGTTGTGTGCAATAGTTTGTCTTTTTTTTTTTTTTGCTTGTTTTTTGTCTTTGGAGCCTGTCCTGGAACTTGCTCTGTAGGCCAGATGGGCCTCGAACTCACAGAAACCCTGTCTCTGCTTCCCGAGTGCTCAATAGTTTGTTCTTTTTCTTGTTAAATATGATTTCCTTATGTGTTTAAAGTTGCGAGATTTCTAAAAATTACATTTATTTTGTATGTACTATGGTGTGGGTGTGTGTAGTCAGAGGATAACTTACTGGAGTCAATTTTCCTTCAGTATGTTGACTTCAGGGAACAAACTCAAGTTGTCAGGCTTGATGGCAAGGCAAGAATCTTTACCTGCTGAGCTATCTTACCTGTCTACAAAAAAAAATGTTTTTCCTTTTGTTTTATCCTGGTCAATTCAACAAGAGAGATATGGAACCATCTTTTTTTTTAAGCCCAAGTTGGGCTTTAACTTATATATAGCAATATAGCCAAGGAAGGGTGACCTCTTCCTCCTCCTCCTCCTCCTCCTCTTCCTCCTCCTCCTCCTTCCTCCTTCTTCCTTCTTCTTTCTTTTTTTTTTTAAGTTGCCCAGTTCCTTTTTACGTATGTTCCAATAGAGGTAACTTGAGAATGTATGTGCTTGAGTGAGATCTCTTCCATTAAGCATTAAGCAATCAGTGTATTCTTGGGTTTCACATAAGACAAATGAGTATTTAGGAAGTCCTTATTATCCCAAATATAATTTCTCCTTTTTTTGTGACTTGTGTAGAAAATACAATAGACCATGCTTTGGGATCATGTCCTTTGAGACGGGTTAAAGGATGTAGGGTTTGTTTTTGGTTTTTCAAGATAGGGTTTCACTGTGTCTCTCTGGCCATCCTGGAACTCACTTTGTTTTTGGTTTTTCAAGAT
>LOJH01032875.1:0-16429 GCA_001685095.1 Ellobius talpinus
CCTCTGCCTCCCGAGTGCTGGGGTTAAAGTGCGCGCCACCACCACCCGGCTGTCATTTCTACTTTTAAAATTTCACGAAAATCCACCTAGTGATGGTCTCTAGTTCACACTTGGCATTGAACAACTGGGGAGGATGCTACAGAATGATAGGGAAAATAGGCCAGCAAATGTGGCTCTAACTTTTCTACCTTTTGCAGTCAGAAAGAGGGTTGAGAGGACGTTGAGAGTACCAACAAAGATGCCATCTGCTATTGTAACCAATTGCTGACTTTTTATTTTAAAATGGAGATCAAGTTTCATGGACTAAAATAATTATGCTAATATTTTGCAACTTTTTCCTCTTTGCTTTGTTTTTTTATTAGGACTGGGCCGAGCTTATGCCCTGGCTTTTGCAGAAAGAGGAGCGTTTGTGGTTGGTAAGTTGTGTCTTAAATTAGTAGCTGCCAGCAAAAACACAGTTTTCACAGGTGCCTTTTGTCCTCTTAGTACATAATTATTAACTTCATTGTTTTTACTTCTGTCAGAGAATTTTTTAGTTTAAGGCTATTTTTTTCCTTTTTAAAGGTTGCTTATTTATTCATTTTTATTTATTTTAAGCCCTGGCTTGCTAAGATTACAGATTTTCATCATCATGCCTGGCTTAACTCACTTTCCAAAGTAAAGTACTTTTATAGACTTTCTCATTTAAAAGAATTGATAAAGAGGTATGAGCATTGACTCTTGGCTTTAGTCCCAAGAGCTGCAACTTTTTAAAAAATACTCATTTTTACTTTATGTGCATTTGTGTTTTGCCTGTATGTATGCCTGTGTGATCTTAGAGTTATAGACAGTTGTTAGCTGCCATGTGGGTGCTGAGTCCTCTAGAAGAGCAGTTGGTTCTCTTAACCACTGAGCCATCCTAATGACTTACTTTTTGAGGTAGAAGCTCATCTCTTGACAAGAGATTAAAGGAGAAGCCCTTGGTAAAATTAAGAAATAAACAAGCAAACAGTCTGCCCCAAAGCCCCAGAACAAGCCAAACACACAAAATTGTACAGATATCACCCACCCCCACATCACAAATCTTATTTCATAAATAATTTCACAGCTGGCAGACTTGGGTTCTACAGTCAGGCTCTTTCTTAGAGTATTAGAGGAAGTAAACTGCAGTGATGTAAGTATGTGTGTCAGTTCTTGCTTTCCTATAGTCTTTGAATATGTTAAGTTCAGACGATGAGTATTGGACTTCAAAGAAGAGATCAGACATACAAGGACAATATGCTGTCTGTTCTCCTGTTGCCTATGGGTGCTTGCCGTGCTATTGTGATAAGTCCTAGCTGAAAGTTCGAGGAAGCAGAATTAAAATATTTGCTAAACATGGCAGAAAGATGGTTTTAGTTAGGTGTTAATAGTCAGGATTCAGTCTTTTTGAAGCGACAGACAGACACATACACGCAGGATTCAGTTTTTGTGAAACTACAGACAGACAGACACACACACAGTACACATAAGTTTTGAGACAATCATTTGTAGCCAAGTCTGTCCTGGAATTTGTTACTAACCCTGGCTGGTATTCAACTTGCAATCTTTGTGCCTCAACTTCCCAAATGCTGGGATTGCAGCTGTGCACCACCACACCAAGCTCGATACAGTGTCCCTTTCTGATGGCCACTCACCTTTTCTCATCTGTGACTTTCCTGGAAACTTCATGGGCCACCAAGGCATTTTGTTCCTCCCTAATCAGCACCGTGTTCTTCTTTAGCATTAAAAAAATGCATAGGTACCTTGCTTCAAGGCCTCACGGCTGCACTGTACACTGATAACCTTTTTGTTCATTGTTAGGATTCAGGTTATCTTGTTCTTGGAAGACTTGTTGTATATCCCGTCATTGGCTCAGAGGACAGTAAGAAGTATAAGACCTCAAGAAATAAAGTAGCTTGTCTCCCATCTAAATCATCTTATACTACATTATAATGAGTTCACAGTTTTACAGTGGAGTGGCTTGTTGGGATAGGCGGATACTTCATCCTTCTATGAACATTCAACTGTTCCTGTACTGTGATCCCAGATGACAGATAGGTCTTACTTAGAGGGGACACAAGGCTTTGTGCCAGATAGTTTTATAGTTGTCAGAAGCTAAAGTCATCTGACAGGAGGGAACCTCAATTAAGAAAATTAAGGTCCATAAGACCTGGCTGTAGGGCATTTTCTAGCACTTGGGAGGCAGAGACAGGCAGATCTCTGTGACTTAGAGGCTAGTCTGGTCTACAGAGTTCTAGGACAGGCTCCAAGGCTCCAGAGAAACCTTGTCTTGAAAAAAAAAAAAAGCAGACTGAGCAAGCCACGATGAGGATCAAACCAGTAAGCAGCACTCCTCCATGGCCTCTGCCTCAGCTTCTGCCTCTGGGCTCTCTCCAGGTTGTTTGAGTTCCTGTGCTGACTTCTTTGATGATGAACTTTGTTGTGAAAGTGTAAACTAAATAAACCTTTCCCCTCCTTGCTTTTGGTCATGGTGTTTCATCACAGCAGTAGAAACCCTAAGACATGCTGGAGCTATGTGGTGGTTGGCTCCAGAAACCCCGCCTCAGAGGTGCTGTGGTACTTCCACTCTTATGTCTGTGACCAAACCCTTGAGCTGTGCCTGAAGCTGAGGGCATCATTCAAGATATGTTCTAATTTCATGACAATACAAATGCTATACTTTATATTCCACAAAATAAAGTATTGTAGAATATTTAAATTTGGGCATAAGATTTTCTTCTGTTTTAACTAAGATATAAGCTTTGTTCTAAACCTTGTGTCAACCCCATGTTACCTGTAATCCAGTGTTTACAGGATTACAGGATTATCGGATTGCCACTCTAACAGCCCAAATTTGGTTTTGTATAAACGGCACATTTTAGTGAAACTGCACACATCTGAGGCAGGTGCAGGGAACTGAGCAAGAGATAGCTGCACCCAGTTCTCTGAGTTATGCTTTAACTGGAGAGCATGAACATACAAGACAGAGTTAGGGCTTCTAGCAGGAACTGCAGTTGACAAGTCAGAAAGTTTTGTTCTCTTGAACTGAGGAAGTAGCATCTTAGACAAGTCAAGCTACACTCTTATGAACTAAGATGGGCATGACTTCTTTCTGTGCTGTACTTACACAATCATGGGTAAACAACATCTTAAATTCCTGCGGGCTACAGTCAGAGTGTTCCCACCCTTGTGCAATTCCGACAGATGGAAAGTCAGTCCATGAGGCAAATCCATTGATTGACCTTGAAATCAGGTGAAATCTTCATCTACTGTTTAATTACATGATCCCTTTGTACCTACTTCCCCCAATCTGTAGTATTAAATGAGTCACTTGTATGAAAAATTTAAGGCCTTTGTAGAAGATACAGGAACTCTGAGTTACACCTCAGTATCAAGTACACATTGCTTGTCTGAGCCGTACTGAATTCATAAGTCAACATGAAATCTTGTAAAAGAATTAATTTTAAAAAGTTAAAGTGTGTGTGTGTGTGTGTGTGTGTGTGTGTTCTACGGTGCATGTGTGGAAGTCTGAGGACAACTTTCAGGAGTTGGTTCTCCCCTTCCCCGTGCTGGTGGATCTAAGGGGTTAAACTCAGACCATCAGGCATGGCCCCATGCGAGCTTGTCCCCAGCTTGAGCTGAGATCTTGCTTCCTTGGTGGTATTGGGAGGACTTGTCTTCCTCCAGCCTCTACCACCAAGCAGCGGTCTTGGTTCTTGTGTTGACGAGAAAGAATTCGGAGAGCGGTGGGTAAGGCAAGCACCCAGACTGTTTCTAACAGTGATAAAGTAAAATTGCACTCTTTTGAAAAATCATTTATCATATGTGTTATGGGTGTTTTGTCTGCTTATGTTTCATTCACCATGTGTGTACGTTATCCTCAGGGACTGCAGCTACAGAGGGTTCTGGAACTGACATGTAAGTGGGTGCTGGGAATCAAACTTGGGTACTCTGGAAGAACAGGCAGTGTGGTCTTAACCATCCAGCGATCTCCTCTGCTCTGAAATTATACTCTTGAGGCTGGAGTGGATTGAGTGTGGCAATGTTTCTGCCTCTTCGTGGGGTCTGAACATATACTAGTCTTCCATTCTCTCCCTTGGCTCAGTAGGGGCAGTCTGGAGGGGTTGGTCCAATTTACTGGTGACCCATTTACTCAAGATTTCTTCTTGTTATTAGAGGTGTGAGGTGTAAGGACATGTATGAAGGTTTAACTACCCAAAGTTTATCTCAGAATGGCAAAGGTGTACTGCACATGCCTTGTGGGCACCAGTGGGTACTAGTTGAGACCATTGATGTTTTCTCAGAGCTGGTGGGCAACCTTGGCAGCAGAAAGTCTATTTCTCTTTCCTTTTTCTTTTCCATACCCATTAGCCCACAAATTCTACATGTGAACCCTAACATGAGGAGGCAGCCCAGTGACCTATTTAAAACACGTCTCCTCTAGATACTTAGAGAAAAATGCCTGCTTTAGGCATCAGCATTCTCTATGCGTATGAACACAGGGCTTTGTTTGCTAATCAAGCATGCAAGTGAACCTTAAAGAACATGAGAGACTGAAGAAGCCCATGTGGATCCAGCGTATAATGAACGAACAGCATTTGCCGACTCCTCCCTAGATGTTCCCATGAGCGTCACCAACCCAGTTATGTGAGAAAACCCCCGAGTCACCTCACAATGCCTCTCTCTCTCTCCAGTTCAAGGAAATCTTAACGAACTTAGTAGACTTAGCGTCGGTTGGAGCCATGTGTTTATCCTACAGGTATTTATTGGTGCCTGTTATGAGGACAGCACCATCTGTTCAATAGAGCACCATAGTGGGAGCTGTGTAGGATTTAGGGTCCCCATGTAGGGTTTTCGGGTCCTTTGTCTTTTTCCATTTTTAAAAACTTGCTGTGTAGCTCAGGTTGGTTTTGGACTTGTCAATGTCCTGCCTTAGCCTCATTCCTATTGGGAGTGTAGTCACGTGTCCTGATGCATGGTGGTTCCCTTTAGGAAGCTTCGGCTGAAGTAAGAAGGCAGAAGAAGAATACACAATAATATTATCTGCGAAAAGATTATAAATAATGATAGGGGGAAGAAAATTGAATAGAAAATGTTAAAAGAGGATTTTGAGGAGAGACCTCCCAGGAGTGGATTGTGAAGGACCGACCTGGGATTCAAGAGTTTCTGCCAGAGATGCCAGCTGGTGCGGAGGCCCTGGGATGGGGGCAGGTTTGGTGTGTTTAAAGTTAGCAAGGGGGTCAGTATGGCTGGACTTGGTGGGGCCACCGAAGGGAATAAAAGCCAGAGACGAGAGCGTGGAGTTAGCGTGAGGCTGGACACACAGAGCGGTTGGCTTCTGACCTGATTTGAATGGTGAAAGATTGCAGAGTGGACGTGGAGGGGCAGCACGAGTGACCTGGTTAGGGGATTAATGCTTTGTTCTGGCTGCTCATCTTGGACCAGATGCCACAGACCAAGAGTGGAAAGGAAATGGAGGGGCAGGATGACTGGGCACATGGGGTGGTTGTTTTTGCATATACTTTGTAATTTTTTAAAATGAAAATAAATTGAGTATAAGCAAGGAGACTAGCCAGAACCTATTACAGCAATCCACTGCATAGGATTTGGGTGTTCTCTAAGGCTTCGTGTGGTAAAATTTGGTTCCAATTGTGTGTTTGTGTGTTTGTGTGTGTGTGTGTGTGTGTGTGTGTTAAGATGGGGAGGTCTGGTCTCACAGTGGTGTTTTGAGGGTTTTGAGGTGGGCCTTTGGAGGGGATTAGGTTTCAGTGGACCTTCTGTGTACTTCCTCCATAAAATCTGTTGACTTTGTGAGGAAAGAGAAGAGCTAGAGGAAAGAGAAGAGCGGGAGAAATGCCGGTTCCACCTATTGTCATGTGGTGTTAACTAACCGTGTTGTGTCCCATCCTCCCCTCCCCCCATGCATACAGGTCAACCTCAGGTACCACTCATCAGGAGCTGGTTCTTATGGGCTTGGAGAACACTTGGTTAGGCTAGCAAGCTCCAGGGGTCCTCCTGGCTCTGCTTCCCCAGCCCTGGGATTGAGTGCACCACCATCTGCAGTTCTTTCTTGTGGATTCTGGGGATCAAACTCAGGGCTTCATGCTTGCAAGGCAGGTAATTTACTGACTGAGCCATATCCCAAGCTCTGTATCTCTTTCTCTTCTTGGAGACAAGATCTCACATCGTCGCTCAGGCTGACCTTGAACCCCATAGGTTAACAAAGCTCTTGAACTGATCTTCCTGCCTCCACCTCCCACGTGCTGAAATTATAAATGTGTGCCTTCTTGCTTGGTTTTTGTGGTACAGGTACTCTAGAACCCAGGACTTTGTGCATGCTAGCAAGCATTATGCTAATCAAACTATAGTCCCAGCCCCTAAACCTCTTGTTTCTAATTGCTTTAGGTAATTAGTTTTGGTAATGAAAAGCATGCCATAAATCCATGCAGGAAATGTTGAACTCTAGGTGTATTCTGAAGGTAGGTAGGGTGGGGTTTGTTGAATTTTTTTTTATTTTTTTGGTTTTTTGAGACAGGGTTTCTCTGTAGCTATGGAGCCTGTCCTGGAACTGGCTCTTGTAGACCAGGCTGGCCTCGAACTCACAGAGATCTGCCTGCCTCTGCCTCCTGAGTGCTGGGATTAAAGGCGTGTGCCACCGCCGCCCGGCGGGTTTGTTGAATGGTTATGTGTGCATTGTAAGGGGAAGGAAAGTTAAGGATGATTCTAGGTTTTTGAGTTGAGCATCTGAAAAATTAAATGTGTCCATTTCCCAAGTCAGGGGAGAATGGCGGAGGAGCAGACTGGCAGGCAGGAGACATCTCTGTTAGATTTGCAGTAGGCAGTGGGAACAGCATTCTGAGATGGAGGCCAGGGCTATGTTGAAAAACTTACTTCTTTTTTAATTTTCCTCTCCTCTCTCTCTCACTGCCACATGTAGCCCAGGCTGGCCTGGAATTCAATCTTCAGTCAAGGATAGCCTTCAACTCTTTATTCTTCTGCCTTTACCTCTTGAGTGACCAATCTCCATTACACATCTACTCTTGGTCTCTGACAGTTCAGTTCCTAAACAGAAAACAGAATGTTAGATTTAGTATTAAATCAGCTGGTGTTGCTCCTCTGCTCCTCCTCTGATATGTGATCTGAGCATCCCCCCTGTGTAGGTAGTATTTAAATCCAGGGTTCTGATTAGGCACTGGGTACAGATTAGAACAGGAAAAGAGGTCCAAGGATCAGGAAAAGAGGTCCAAGGATCAGTCTTCGTCTCTCTTTTCCAGTTTTCTTCTCCTTTAAGGAAATGTTGGCCTCCTTGGTGAGGCAGAGATAATCAATTACAGGGATTGCTAAAGCTTGACTGATGGTCTTGAAACTGAGTCCCAACTGTGCTGAGGTGTGGCTCTTTGATGAGAATTAAGTTAGGAAGGCCGCGTCCTCGCTAATGAGAGGACATCTAAAGGAACTAGGGTTGCAGAAGCTCTCCCTCAGACTTCCAGTCCTCTTGTCGTAGGCCTCAGGCCTCAGGCTTCTTCCCGCCTGGCACCATTAAGGAAATAGAGCACTGCAGAGGGCAAAAAGGCCTCGTGCACACAGATAAGTGCCAGAGGAGCCATGGAAGTTCACCCACAGTTTGCTTCTCCAGTGGAATGAGGTGCGGAGTCAGGAACGGTGCAGTTTTACCACTGGTGCTCATTTGCTGTCTGATGAGACAGGGTCTACACAGACCTCCCAGAATTTATGTTTTTACTTAATCCCAGGCCCTTTCCCCCTGAATCTTGAACATTGCCTTTAGGCCTTAAACCCCATCCTATGAGAGATGTCATTTGTACTTTATTATAGCCTAAGTGTTATCTTGGGGCCAGGCCAATCATGACAGGCATTGTGTTTACCTCAGTCATTCTCCCTAGACCCTTACCTTGAGCATTGTCTCTAAGTCAACAGGAACCCATCTTACAGATGAAGCACATGTATTTTGCAAAGAGCTTCAATGCATGCTTTGCTGTACCCATGGGGCTGAACTAATTGTTATCTGAATACCTTTTCTCCAAAATTATATGGCCAAAGGAAAATGATATGGACCAGAATCTTGGAAGTCCTGGTCCAGCTCTAGTTACAATAAAATACAGTTGAGTTCACTCTTACCTCCCTCTGATGGTTTTTTCCCTGCCTGCTGTGAAGTCTGTAGGGAACCCCACAGAGAACAGTCCTTGTATAAGTTTGAGGCTTGGCCATTCTAATCCACTAGAACTGCTGCTGGTGGTGGTGGTGGTGGGAATCCTGTTTAGTAGCTACCTAGCCTGTAGTGTTTGTTCTGAGAAGCATAAGTAGCAAGGGTCAAGTCAGATAGCTAGTTCAGGATTTTGCTTTCTCAGTGGCTCTTCACTTGTGAGCCCTTCACACATTCAGATATATTTGTAGCCATTCTAGAAAAGATTCCTCCTGAGCCAAGACACAGGACTGCCGGTCTTTCTATCAGACTTTGGAAACAATATGATAGCCAGCCCTGATTTCCCTCGGTTCCCTGGCAGCTATATAGCTTAAGATAAAACTCAACAAGGTCTTCAGAAACCACTGGTTATGCCTTGAAGAGGCTGTTTTTCTCGAATGTAAAAAAATCACACACACACATGTATAACATACACAACCATATATAATACCTTGTTAATTTTTCTTTTCTCTTTTGAAACAGGTATTGTTGTCGGGTAACTTAGTCTGCCCTTGAACCTCTAATCATCTTGCCTCCACACTTAAATGCTGGGGTTACATTTACGTTTTTAAAAATACTTTTGGAGGTCAGTGGGATTGCTCAGCAGGTTATGACCCTGGCAGAGAAGCCTGGTGACTGAGTTCCCCCCCAGGACCTATATAGTGGAAGGAAAGATCTTTCCTTTCAGCCTTCATATGCGTTCCATGGCACCTTTGTGATCCTCAAATAACATATGTTTAGAAATTCTTTTTGGTAGTAATCAGGACATAAATATAAACTGGTTAAAAAAATCCATTGGGACCAAGCTGTTGTAAAGTTAATGAAATGCCTCTTTTGGGATATGGGAGATACTTTGAGGCTTTGGGCCTGCTGCATGCACATGTTCTGTTTCCTTCTGACCTCCATCCCCAGTGGAATGAAATGATCTTTCTCCTCATGCTGGGGATTGAACTTAGAATTTATGCATGCTGGGAAAGTGCTTTTCCATTGAGCCATATCCCCCAACCCTAAAGTAATTCTTTCTAAAACAAAATTTCAAATTATTATTATTATTATTGGTGTATGTGTGTGCATGGAGGGTGGGGTGTGCATGCCATAATGTACATGTAACATCATGTAACATTCAGAGGACAGCTTGTAGGAGTTAGTTCTCTCCTTCCCCCATGAGAGTCCAGGCTTGGTAATAATCTCCTTTACCCATTGCATCATCTAGCTGGCTTTCATCTCCACTGTCAGGAACTGGATATGACTCGGAGACAGATCCTTGAAATGTTATATGAGTGTGAATATGTGCACATTATGCAGTACTCTTTAAATTAAACCAGTATTGCTCTTAGTCGTTGGGTGGAGAGTTAGAAGAAATTGCTATGTAAACTATATATAAACTATAGTGGGAAGAGCCTGTGATTAGTGAAAGTACTGAAGTGAGCCTAGATTACATGGCGTCTTCAGTGTTGACTAAGGAATGGCAGGAAACTAGTACAGATTTATTTGAGCAAGGTACTGAGACACCATAACAGCTGCCTTGAGAAGCTGACTGCAGCAGCAGTGTAGAGGTCTTAAGATGGCAACCACCTAGGGACAGCTGCAGTGAGCTAGGCATGGAGTGATACAGAAGGAAGGAAAGGGACGTAGGAACTTCTCAGCAGACCCAAGGGTTTGAGCGTGAAGCTCCTGGCCGAGCCCTGCATCTAAACTGGGAACTAAGAGTCCTGAAGAAATTGAAGACCAGGGTTTGTGCGTTTCTGAAGAGGGAGAGGTTGAGGAAGAGTGTTGGAAGTCTTAGTGAGGTGGGAAAGGGGCCCTGAGGGAAGTGAGTCTGTTTGGTTTGCATGGTTTATGTAGATTAAAGGTGAGCAGGTCCTGGAGAAATGACTAAGCTGGTAAAAATGCTTGCTGTGTAAGCCTGAGGACCTGAGTTAGAATCCTAGAAGTCAGGACAAAAGAAAATGCTGGATGTCATGGCCTAGATGGCCTTAATTTCAGCCCTTTGAAAGCTCAGTGGCCAGCTAGCGTAATCAGCCAGAAAAACCCTATCTCAAAACAAAAACGAAACAAACAAAAAAAAGAAAAGAAAAAAAGTATCTGAAACATATCCCAAACGTGTGTGTGTGGTTGTGTGAGTGTGTGTGAGTATGTATGTGTGATTGTGTGAGTGTGTGTATGTGAGGTGTGTTGTCCACGTCTATTTTAGAATTCCCTGGATCTGTAAATTTCCATTACAGCTATTATTTACTGAAACTCTGAGAGTAGATTTTTAGGAACATCAACCCCCAAACGAACCAAACAGAACAAAACAGTCCTTAATAGATTGCCCAGCTAGAAACCTTCCAGGGTGTGAGCTGATTTTTTTTTTGGTAGGATCTGCTGTAGCCCAGGCTAGTCAAGAATTCACTACGTAGCAAAGGATGACTTTGAAACTGTTGGTTCTCTTTCCTGTTTCCCATATGCAAGGATTACAAGCACATGCTGGGACCCAGGCTCCTGAAAGGGATTTTTAAAGGGAGAACTGACAAATATATCACACTGTAGAAACTTGTGATGGATCCACCTGAGAACGCTAGCCTCGGCTATCAAGATCTACCCATGCATGCCGTTAACCTGAGGGGAGTGGCTGTTTTAGCCTTTCTCTGTGTCTTCCTCAAGTGACCACACTTGATTTTCTTAGTAGAAATAATTCTTCCTTTTAAGGCCAAGTAGCTTGGGTGTGACTGAGGAGCACAATAGGAAGTTCTGGTTCTAGACTAAAATTTGCTTATACTAGTCTGAGTTAAGGTGTAAACTGTTTTAATCACTGAACACAGGAGTAGTTATTATTGCAAAGTCTTAAAGAACTGTGGGCCTTAAATGCCTTAGTGTATAATTGTTAAAGGATGGGAAACATATAAATATAAACTGCTTGGTTTGTTACTATTGCATCTGGAACTTTGACCATGCATTGGAGTGGCAGCCTTGGTACATAGCATGGGTACCGACAATTCTCTTCATATTTGATTACAAATAAACTTGTAAATTATTGCTTCCCCAGTCATTCAGCACTTGAATAGGGGGTTTCTAGGTCCCAGGATTGAGACCTAGTAATGGAGTGAGTTTGATAGTTTAGTTTTCTAATGCATTTCTAATCTATTGAGTAACTGTTCCAGTACTTTTAGCAATGTGTCCTTTTTCTCTGCATTATCCAACCTTCAGTGTTTATGTGTCTGATTGCACTTTCTAACTTCTCCACTTGGGGGCAGTGTTTCATTACACTGAAATGCTGTTTTTGTCAATTTGGTTTTGGAAGTTCTTGTGCTATTTTATTTTATTTTTAAAAAGGAAGAAAGGGAAGGGGAAGTAATGTAATTATATTTTAATTAAAAATGTAAAATTAATTTAAAAAGAGTCATTAAAACTCTTGCCTGTCTCTAAATTTTGATTGTTTTTAAGTAGTTGTTTTCTGTCATTTGAATAATTGTATGGAAATGAACAATTAATAGAACTTGGATTTTGAATAATCATTCCTCTTTCCATGTCTCGAGGGTAATGTAAACCTGTTTATTATTTGTTTCTTTACAGAGAGTTTTCATTTTCAACAAGACTGGTAATATTACTAGATTAGGAAAACATCTCTGTCTAAATTTGGAAAACTCATTTCTTTAAAAAAGAAAAAAGAACCGAAAACATTTATTGTGGCGGTTTTAGTGTGCTAGGTGTTTGCTTTTTTTCCTCTCCTTTTATCACCTCACTTAAGTTAAAAAGGATGTTTTCCTCAGAAAAAGCCCCTCTTCAATATTGAAAAACATAATTGTAGTATGTAACCTCTCACCTTTGCAATTAGTACTTTATTAGGTTACGCTGAAATCATGTGGCAGCCATAAAGAAGTGACATTCACAATGCAGTCTTCACCACAAATACTTTTCTTCCCCCAGCAAACATTGTATTTTTATTGATGATTTGGGAATTTCACAACATGCACCCTGATCACACTCACTTCCCAGTCCTCCCAGGTCAGACCCCCCACCCCCTTGTGACCTTCTTTCCCAGAAGAAGAAGAGGAGGAGGAGAAAAAGAAAAGTCCAGTTTGTATGGCCCCTAAACCCACTGGAGCACGGTCAGACTCCCAGTGGCCAGCCCTTAAAGAAAACGGAGTCCTTCCCCGCTGCACCCTTCCAGGAGCCATCTACTCCAAATGTTTTTCTTAAATTTTGTTTTTCTAAGTTACTTGGCATTGATCTGTACATCTCATTAGTGCTTGCATGTTATTTTTAATTCTGTGTAGTTGAATTTGTCATCTGTCCCTAGTACTTGGTCACTTTGACTTGGTTAAGTACTTATGCCTAACCTTCTGTTATTCACTTAACTTTCAGGAAGTCAGAAGCTCCGAGGCTGAGCCCCATCTCCTGCCTTAGGTGTCCCGCTGTAGATTTTCTCTGAGGATAGTCAGGGTATCATTGAAGACAGTAATTGTATTTTTGAGCATATGGAGATCTTGTGTGTTAAGAAAGTTAAGTAAGGTAAACAAGGTAACTGTTTTACCCTGCATAATTGAAACTTTAGGCCGATTAAAATCCCGTATTAAAATCTCCCTGGAATCATCTGTGTAGTCTGAAGCTAGGAATCTGACTCTTCCAAAAGCCACCTGTAAGGGAAATTGTTAAGTGTTTCTCCTTTCCTGGTTGTCGTACCTCGCCCAGCAGAACGTCAGCGTTCACCCTCGCCATCCATTTCCTTGCTGTGGACGCCGGGTTACTTCCATACCTTAGTTGCTGTGAACGCTACAGTGCTAGGGGCGTCTGCTGCTTTTTCTTTTGATTTTAGTTCTTTTGGCGAAGTGTTTTTAATTTTTTATTTTGCTAGCTCATTTTACTTGTACATATTCATATTGAGTGTGCTGTTTTCACATATGTACACAGCGTGCAATCATATCTAATCTCTGCTCTTTTTCCACACTTGCTCCCCACCTCCCTTCTCTGTCATTAGGTCATTCTTAGGTCCTCTTCTTTGTTTGTTCTAAAGCTTCCCGAAACCTCTGCATTGTTTTCTTGTATATTTACTCCTGAAATGATTTTCCCCCCCACCCCTACCTCACTTATCCCCCTGCCCCTGTTTCTTTTTCAAAAGGGGTTATCATATCCCTTTCCATTCCCAAAGAGGAAAAGCATAGTGAAAGAAAAGAATTCATGATCTGAGCCCGGGTTTAAGTATTTGCTGTTCGTATCTGTGTTGAAAACTTTGTTTTCTTGGATGAATCTGGGGCTTGCATATGTGAGGGGAGCACCGCACAGCACAGCTACGTCCCAGCCAAGAGGTCTCTTTTAATCACACACATTTACCTTGTACTTGGTAAGATTGGTGATAACGTAGCTGGGGAAGTGGGCAGATGATTGAAGAGATGCACCAATAATTTGGATTTTATATCTAATGTACTTGGAAGATGTGAAAAAATGAACTGTTTGCTTGTTTTTACATTGCAGTGAATGACTTAGGAGGAGACTTCAAGGGAGTCGGTAAAGGCTCCTCAGCCGCGGACAAAGTCGTGGAAGAAATAAGAAGGAGAGGTGGGAAGGCAGTGGCCAGTTACGGTATGTGACAGGCATAGACTGTCCCAGCAACGGTGTGTGACAAGCGTGCACTGTCAGCTTTCCTTCTGCTGATGAAAATTGCTCACGCTAGTCATCTCTGAGACATTACACTGTAACTATGAAATTAGATTCTACCTATCTACCAAGCCTTTTGGGAACATACTTTATATCATATGTGAGAAATCTCTAAACTTTTAATGTAGGTAATTTCATCAATGGTTGGTGATAGTTAGGTTGCTGTGTTCTTACAGGTTGGTTTACACTATAGATCCTGCATATCTCCACGGCATCATCTTTCATTCTTCCCAGCACTTCCCTTTTAAAGGCTTCTCAGTCTTCTGTGCTAAGTGGTGGCCTTTGCTGGATCAGCTGCCATGATCTGTTGTGCTCAAGCTGTTGCTACCGAATGTAGCTTTAGCCTTGCAAAAACTCAGGTGTCAACTTAAATATAGTATGACATGAAAAAACCTGCAAGTACAACTTTCTCATTTGATTTGTTATTCTGGTGGTGCTGGAGAGGACTGTGGAACAGATTTGCTTTTCAAGCTTGTGGCTGCTGACTTCTCTGGAAGCAGCTTGTAGTAGCTTGACTTCAATTTGACAGCTTGCAGGGAAGGAAGTAGGATTTGATCCTTATTATTTGAGGGAGTAATGAGATGCCAATGAGATGTTTCCTCTTTCTTCTCCCCACATTGGTGATTTAGAGAAAAAATGTTCCAACTTTTTCTTTAAACTGTAGAGCCTTAAAAATGCACAAGGATAAGAGCTTGGGTTCCCCCCCTTCACAGCTCCCATTTGTGTGGTCTGCCTCAGCCAAGACAGCAGCCCCGCCAGGTTCTCCAGGGAATGGGAAGCTCAGCAGCCATTGGAAGAACTGGGTGGCGAGGCTCAGGAAGCTGCCAGCGATCTCTGGAGCTGGTGCAGTCCTCGTAGGTTCACTGGGATAAGTCCTCAGTCTCACCTGGGAAGTCTGCCTTTGCAGCCATCGAGACAGTGACTTTGGTGACCAGAAAATATTGAACCTCAAAAGTCCACAGCCTAAAACTTGTTGAGAACTAACATGGTGTCAGATGTAGAACATTTCACAGCTGACCTCACCAGACACAGTGTGGTCCGTTCTGAGCAGGCCCAGTAGAAATTACATCTGAACTTACCTTCAGGTGTGAGTGTAAGGTGAATTCACAGGAAACGTGGATAAATGTTTTGTGTAGAGTTGGGTTATAACCCCAAGACAGATAATTATATATAGGCAAATCCTCCAAAATCTGAGAAAAAAGTGCTTCTGGGTCAAGCATTTTGGAAAATGGCTACATACATATATAGCCATTTTACATATACATATATAGCTATTTTACATTTACATGTATAGTCATTTTACATATACATATATATACCCATTTACAAGTACATATATAGCCGTTTTGCCCATATACATATATATATCCACTTTACATATATAGCTACATATACATATATGCTTTTACAAATTAAATATGTGCCTCCATCTCTCTCAAGTTTTCATTTGCTATTAAGGTAAAATGCCTGTACAGTTATGTAAAATTAAATATAAATTCAGTTAAACTAAGTATTTTCCTGCTATACTGGCCACACTTTTGAACACTTTTGAACACTCAGTAGCCACATATGATTATTGTACAAGGGCATTTTCAACTTCATAGGAAGTTTAAAAATTTAATTAACATGTTATCACTCCATACTCCTTCCCTTTTCCATAAGCAGTCTTATTGGGCAGTATTGCTATAGTTCTTGCAAGCATCTTTTATTCATCCAGTCTACCCTGATTTTGCTGGTTAATGAACTGTCTGGCATAAACATTTCTTTGGTAATATTAGACTCTGTGTTGATTGCTTTGTGCCTTTTTTTGAGTTTCATTCTGTTTGTTGGTAGTATCAGCTTTGCACTCTGAGCCACCAGAAAGTGATTTGTGGGAAAACTATTGATGTTTTGTCCTCATTGCTCTTCTCAGATTCGGTTGAAGAAGGAGAGAAGCTCATAAAGACAGCACTGGATGCTTTCGGCAGAATAGGTGAGGTTTCCTGGCTTTTGTGGTTTCTGTAAGTTCCATTTCTGTTGTGGTGGTTAAAAACTACCAGGAAAAACAAGTTAGGGGAGAAAGGGATTTATTTTGACTTGCAGGCCTTGGCCTATCATTGTGAGGCCCATCATTGTGAGGAAGTCATGACAGGGCATAGACACCAGGCGTGGCGGCAGTGGTTGGCAGCAGGGAAGTGAATGTGTGCTACTTGCTTGTGCTCCGCTCGATTTCCCACGCACAGTTCAGAAAACCCTGCCTAAGGAATGGTGCCACCTGTAGTGGCCCAGGTCTTCACATTTCAATTAGTTTAATTAAGATAGTCTTCCACAGATTTGCCCATAGGCGAACTCAATGTAGGCAATCTTCAAGTGAGACTTTCTCCCAAGTGGTTATAGGTTGGATGAGCTGACAATGAAGGCTAGCCTTATAAAGCACTTTCTAGCTTCCTAATACAATATTTTTGAATTGACATTTGCTTAACAAACAAATCTCTCTTGCTAATTACTTTTGGGTTTGTCTTATAATTCAAATATTTATTTTTATTTTTTTTCATTTTCTTTATTATTATTAAAAAAAATTTCCACCTCCTCCCCTCCTCCCATTTTCCTCCC
>LOJH01032876.1:0-13509 GCA_001685095.1 Ellobius talpinus
GTGTGTGTGTGTGTGTGTGTGTGTGTGTGTGTGTGTGTGTGTGTTGGGGGTGGGATTTGTTCTTCTCCAGCAGCATACTGCACACCATAGGTGTAAAATTTCACTTATTCCTGGGAGTACTTCCTAATAATGCGGGATGGTAATTAGGTGTGAGGTGTTCTGAAACCATGTTGCATAAATTGTACAATTTAGACTTCACAATGGTTCTGTAAGAGTGGAATGATTATCACTTATACTTTCATTCCCCACGAATGAGAAAACTGGTATCTCTACATTATTGAATAGCACTGGAGTGATGGAGCTCTGATGTTTCTCAAGCATTTTGTGCCAAGTATGAAGAAAGGTCTGAGAGTCTAGTCAAAGTCATAGCCCATTTCTTCCACTGCCAGCTCACAATGTCTTAGTGTTGGGAAATGAGATGGGAGCTTCTACAATTGAGCATGAAGGAAAAGCAACCTCTTTCTCAACTCTGCTCAAAGTATCTTCCCAGGTCTGTATTGACAATATGGTGCATTGTAATACTGTGTTTTCTTCTATCAGCAATCAAGTTCTCATTATGGTTTTTAAAATTATATGCAGTGCCTGGTGATGGTGGTGCACATCTTTAATTCCAACACTCAGGAGGCAGAGGCAGGTGAATCTCTGAAGTTTGAGACCAGCCTGGTGTACGAGAGTTAGTTCCAGGACAGGCTCCAAAGCTACAGAGAAACCCTGTCTTGAAAAAAGCCAAAAAAAAAAGAAAGAAAAGAAATTACAAGGAGAGCAACATAGGCTCTGATCCTAGGTCTCAAGAGACTGAGGCAGGAGGATTGTGAGATTGATGTCACTCTGGGCTATATAATCAGTAGTGTCAAGGAGGGAAAGGAAAGGAAGAAGAAAAGAGAGGGAAAGGAAAGGAGAAGAAGGAAGAAAGAAAGAAGAACTAAGACTGGTGAAATGTGCCAACTTTTGACAGCTGGTACATGTTGAATTTCAGTGGGAGAATGTGTCCAGATATCCTCTAAGGCACTAGGAGGGTATGGTGCAGGAGAGCTAAGAAAGGGATTTTCTTTCTGCACTGACCCTGCAGAAGCTGACTCTTGTCTTCCAGATCCACTCTGTTCAGTGTGTACAGCACATCTGTGAACTGCTGAGCCACCAAGCAAAACAGACAGTACTGCTTAGGTGCGAAAAAGTAACCAGCCTCTTATCTCTTGAAATGCACAATAAATGTGTGTTACCTTTAAAGGCTATTACTGTTAACTTAGCTTCCCTCTGAAGACTTTTCCCACAGGTGAAAGGGAATAATGATTGACAAATGCGAATCTGTGGCCGCACACAGAAAGGCACCCAGAGAGGAAGCCGAAACAGATCAAGAGGGACTTTGTTTGAACCTGCTGAGTAAGAACTCGAGAAGCATCCTGCTATCTCCTTCTAAAGCTCTCTTTCCAGTGGCGAGTAAACAGAACAAAAAAATCTAAAAGAGACTAATATTAAAATCATCTTGTTTTCCGGCCATCTGTGTAGGAGCCTTCGGATGAATACTGATTTGAATGGAAGGGAATGAATAGAATCAATAGCAGGATATCTCACAGTCTCATTTCATGTCTGTTCATGTAGATATATGTGCATGTGTGAGCACATGTATATGGAGGCTAGAGGTGCACCTCTGAGACATCCTCAGGAGTCATCCACCTTTTCATCTAATTACAATTTTTTCTTTGTTCTTGACAATTTCACGCAAGAACACAATGAAATATGATCATATCCATACCATAATTCTCTCCTCCAGCTTCCCCATATCATCTCCAAGATGCCCCCTTTTCCATTACATCTTTCTTTTTCTTCCTGTTTTTAATAACCTACTGGCTCAGTTACTTTGCTATTGCTGGGGCAGGGGCACCATGACCAAAGTAAATTATTTTAAAAAGCAATTAACTGGGCTTATGTTTTCAGAAAGCTGGAGTACCAGGTGGAAGAGCAAAGGCTTGGTGGTGGTGGGAACTGCTGCAAAATCACATCTTAGTCCACAGGCAGGAATCAGAAAGAGATATGGGAAACAGTAGCAGTTTATTGAACTTCAAAGCGTGCTTCTATCACATACCTTCTTTTAAAAATCCATCTCTTTTAATCCTTCCCAAACAGTTCTGTTGATGGAGACCATGTATTCAAACATATGAATCTATGGGGACCATTTTTATTAGAGCCATGACACACTCTAAGTTCTATTAGTGAGGTCCATATATGCACTGGAGTATGAGAAACTTACCAGTGGGGATACCTGCAAAACAGAATGATTCTCCTTCCTTCAGCAGCTATCAAATATCAGTAGGTATTCATTAATTGGTGAGAACATGATGTATTTATCTAAATTATTATATTATTAATAAAAACTTGGGAGTCAGAAACTGGGAGAAAAGCCTGATAAATCCAAAGAATGATGGAGGAATGAACAAATAACTCTATTTTTCCCAGATCCATGTTTTCCAGACCGAAAAGGTTGAGAATCTCTAAATCCCTCCCTATTACTTCCTGTACACCTCTCTATCCTGCTCCCTGGGTCCTCCAACTTCTCTATTGTTAATTCTGGTCAGCTAAAGGTTGACTCCACCCTCTGATTCAAGGTTTAACTTTATTGACAGTCTTGGAGTGAGAGTGTGAACAAATATTCCACAACAAACCATCAAGAACATGAGATCACTTCATCCCTCCACGATGGAACGTCTGCTTGCTTGATCTTGTGCAGGTAATGAAAATGTTAAGGGTTTATGAGTGTAGTAGAACAGAAGAGAGCACCACAGAGTGCTCTTCCCCATCCCCCAGCTCTTACATTATTTTTGCTTCCTCTTCTACAGTGTTCCCTGAGCTTTGATAGGTGTGTGGAGGTTGATAAAGACATTCTACTTGAAGCTGAGCAATCACCTCCACTTTCCAGCACTTTGATTGATCATGCATCTCTGCATTGACTGATGCCCACTACAAAAAGAAGCTCCTATAACTGAGCTTCTCTGGCAAAAGGTTGAGAGCAGCCCAGATCTATGGATAGTTGTTGTTATTGTTGTTTTTGAGGCAGGGTCTCTCTATATAGTCATGGATGTCTTGCTGTCTTAGAACTTGCAGGCCTGGATTGCCTTAACTCATAAAGTTCCTTCAGCTTCTGTCTCCCAAGTGCTGGGGTGAAAGGCATGTGCCACCATGCCTAGCCCTATGGGCGCTTTACTCACTTTTCTGTTGTTGAGATAAGACACCATGACTTAAAGCAAATTATGAAAGAAAGAATTTATCATGGTTTACGGTTATAGAGGGGGGTGACCCACAATAGTGGGTGATATATGGAAGCAGACATTCAGAGTAGGAAACTGTGAGAGATCACTGTTATGCCCAGATCACAGAGTCCCCCCCGCAACCAACTAGGAGACAAAGTCCTGTATGTTAAAGCAAAGAACCTTTATTCTTATTCAAGTTCGCAAACTCAGACTCTCTGTGTATCCAACATATTGGTGTGATTGAAAAGCCACGAGCTCAGTTGGGGTGGGGTTTTTATAATAGCAGAGGGTGAAGTGAGGGATTTCTAAGGTTCAGGACCCATGATTGGATGACATTTGCCTAGGGGTGTCCTGGTGGAAAGCGATAGGTTTGTGCTGGCAGATGATCCTATCTACAATGGTTGGAAACATTAGGAATTTCCTTTGGATGGTCTGTTTCTGGGTGGTACCTGGGTGGTCTCAGGTTGCGGTCTTTCTTGAAACCAGGTATTGCCTTAGGGTAAAGTGCTGAGACTCAGGTCTCTATTGAGCTTGTCATAGTTGGGTCCTACAATCACATCTTCAGTTGTAAGCATGAAGCAGAGAAAGTGAACAGGAAGTGAGGCAATGCTATAAATTCTCAGAGCTCACCCCTAGTATCATGCTTCTGCCAGGAAGGTCAAACATCTTAAAGCATCCATAAACAACTTCAAACAGCATCACTGACTGGGAACCGAGTGTTCAATTACATGAGCTTGTAGGGGACATTTCTCATTCAAGCTACCACAATGAGCACAGCATAAATAGTTAGAAGACATTTAACAACATGATTGTTTAGGAAAATAGTGATACCAATTTCTATAGCAGTAGCTGCCTCTCTAGCTGTGGGTTCATGATCAGGATTAAAGTACAAGAAATTGATTCTCTTCTGTGCAGCAGGCCTTAAATCCAAGCAGAAAGTGGTTAGTTACCACATTACAGTTATGCCATTATTGCACCAGTGGGTATATCATGCTTGTCAGGTTAGTGTTGCAGCATTTGAAGTCCAGTGTTAATGTAAGATCATTTTGATATCTCTTCTCTCCCAGCATCCCACATAGCACCTTCTGGTACTATGAGAGTTACCCATCAGGGAGGAAGTTTCCTGATCAATTTGAAATTGATTTATCTGTATCAAAGACATAAAAGGTTTGGTATCCTCAGCAATAGGGTCTTATCCTGTAATATGGCAGGTGACTAAGGACACCTAATTTTTGACAATATTTATTTTTGTGTAGGGTAGACTTGCTGATCAGTGATCTCTAGGCATCTATGTATCACTACCTCCCCAGTGCTTGGATTACAAGTGTGGGATACCACACTCAGTTCTTTACAGGTGATTTTGCAGGCACTTTACCAACTCGGATATCTCGCCAGCCTTTGATTTTTTACTTTTCTTTTCTTCTTTCTCTGATAAATATATAATAAATGTGAGAATATAGCCTCTCCATGATCAATATTGACATGATCATTAGATCAACATTACCAGTTAGACTTGTAACATTCCCTTGTTGACTTGGATCTTAGTGTATTATTTAGCGAGTGTCCAGATGAGTCAGTTAATCTTTAGGGCTAGTCGTTCCAGACTCATTTGCTTCTGCTAATTTGTTTTCGTCTAATCCCCATGCCCATTGGGTTGAGTTTCCAGCTGTGTACAGTGCAATCTAGTATGTGAAGGGCAAAATAAACGCACATTTATTTTAAACCACCTCCATAAAGAATAGGCACATTCCATTGTAGGGGGAAGGGTTGTTTGTTCGTCCTGGCCACCCAGCCACGAAATAACCACTCAGAAAACCATATTATTTGCAATACTGTTTGTTCAATAGCGTATTTTTGGCTAAACTCATATCCTAAACTAACCCATCTCTATTATTCTGTATATTGCCACATGGCTGTGGCTTATCAGCTAAAGTTCCCAGCATCTGTCTCAGGCAGTGGATCCATGGCTTCTCCCTGACCCCACCTCCTTTCTCCCAGCATTCATATTAGTTTTCCCCACCTAGCTCTGTTCCTTTGCCCTATCACAGGCCAAGATAGTTTCCTAATTTATTAACTAATAAAAGCAACACATAGACAGGAGGACCTCCCACATTCCATGATTGGTTGGATTGAAGAAGTCAGTGGTAAAGTATAATCTTCTTCCACCTCTGGGATTCACAGATATGTGTGAGGAACTGAATAGAACAATGGCACTGAGGAAAAGCATCAGCAAAAAGAAGAAAGCATATTAACCCAACAATAGAAATGTCCTTCCCCTCCACTGTGCCTTCAGTGCACTGAAGTTGTGCCTGAGTGTACTCCATTTTAGCCACTAAGGGTTGTTCTGGTGAAAGCTTCACCTGAGCCCCTGACACCCATATATCCCCAAAGTCTGGAATGTTCTGGAGGAAGCTTCACCCCAGCCCCTGGTATTCATCTGTCTCTAAGCCCTGCTGCCTCTCAGATACCTCACCAAATAATGACCTCTCTCCTAGAGATGCTCAAGACCCCTCCCACAGTGTATTTAAACTGCCGCCTGAAAACAGACATGTGGTTTTCTGGTCTCTTTCCCTTCTCTGTTATGAGCAGATCACAGAGCCCCCCCAAAAAACCAACTAGGAGACTGAGTCCTATATGTAAAAGTAAAGAGCCTTTATTCTTATTTAAGTTTGAACTTGGACTCTCTATGTGTCTAATGCATTGGCATGATCAGAGAGTCCCGAGATCCCTTGGTGTGGGGTTTTATAATAGCAGAGTTGGGGAGAGGGATTTCTAAGGTTCAGGACCTCTGACTGACTGACATTTGTCTGGAGATGTCCTGGTGAAAAGATTTGGGGATGTGCTGGCAGGTGATCCTATCTATAATGGTTGGAACATTAGAAATTTCCTTTGGATGGTGTGTTCCTAGGTGTTGCCTGAGTGGTCTTGGTTTGTGGTCTTTCTTGGAACCAGGTATTACCTTAGGGTAAACTACTAAGACTCAGGCCTCTATTGAGTTTATCAAGACTGGGTCCTACAGTCTCTTCTCTGGGGAGCTGGAAAATCATCCAGGAGCGTTGTTTCCATTAAACCTGGACCTTCTCTAATTCAGCTTGATTTGGTCTGATTTGTATTGCTGCATTGGCAGAGAGGTTTATCCTGGTACAGAAAGTTTTCGACTCTTGGGAGGAAAGATGTGGGTATTAAACCTTAACAACTGTATTCTTCGGAGTACTAGAGATCCCTTTTTCTGAGAAACACTATAACAATGGCTTCACACATGCAGTTAAAAACTGAGATGTTGGGGAAGAGGGTGGTAGTAGCTGATGTACAAGTCAGAGATAGACAAGAAAGAGCTGCAGAGAAGATACAGGGGTTTCTGAACAATAATATGAGCAAAGCTATCCGGAGTTCTCTGAAGGAAGAGGGTAGAGGGTTGGGGAATGCAAGATGAGAGGGTCAGTGCCTTAGGGTTTCTATTGCTGTGAAGAGACACCATGACCATGGCAACTCTTATAAAGACAAACATTTTATTGGTACTGGCTTACAGTTCAGAGGTTTAGTCTATTATCATCATGGTGGGAAACATGGTGGCACACAAGAAGACCTGGTGCTGGAGAGCTAACTGAGAATTCTACATTGGGATCGAAGGCATGAAACTTCTGGAACACAGGAAGAAATTGTGAGACATTGGGGTTAGCTTGAATATCTGAAACTTCAAAACCCACCCCCACAGTGATACATATCCTCCAACAAAGTCACACCAACACTAGCAAGACCATACCTTCTAACAGTGCCACTCCCTATGGGCCTATTTTTATTCAAACCACAACAGTCAGCATTACGTACCTGGAGCAGGTGTAAAAGCCATCTACTGGGGTGTGCCCAGGCTAATGCATTGGCAAGTATAGCTGAGGAACAGCTTGGTGCCCCAGTAAAATGTAAGAAAAATTCCATCTCCTCTATAGACTTCTCTTGAAAGTTCCAGGTACAATTCTATGATTCCCTGTCATTCTGCAAGGGGTTAGGCATTATCAGTACTGTGGACATAGGATCTCACAATCACAGGAATCTGACATAGGACTCATTAACTATTGAGCTTGGGTGGACATTGAGAGAATAGCTGTATATAAATATACACACATAAAGATTTGTGTATGACATTTTGTGTACAATACAAATGACTTCACTTAATTTGAGCTTCAGCTAAAACAAAGGCTAATATTTTCTCTACAACCTAAACACAGATATTTGAGAAAAATTCATATATATGCATAAATATAAAATAGAACCATTTTCTCCTGCAAATATATCATGCACATGAGGAAAGCAAACACATGTATTTATTAAATAGAAAATGACAGGTATTTTTCCCTCTGAAGGCATTCATAGAGTGATTCTCACAGCCAATATTAAATACCAATGTTGAGATGGAGAAGTGTGCTTTTGGCACTCCCACACCAGCACTTTAGGTGACATGGCTTTAGGTCCTTCTGTCAAATAGCTCTCACCATATGGTGCTAGCAAAATAGAGTTATTTCCATTTCAATGACAAGGACACAAAAACTGACAAGCACATTCACGGTCTAACTGGCCGACAGTTCCTTGGCTTGAGTCCTATCTGAGGCAGAAACATGAACTCCTGTGTTTGTTTCTAGTTACTGGCTTGGAGACCCAAGGGATGCTAATTGCTCCCAGAGGGCTACTCCCTGGCTACACTTTTGTTCTGTATAGTAAAAGTTTGGGAGCCTCCGCTACCACCTAGGCTTGTCTCCCATTTGTGATTGGGCGGTGTCTTGAGAAAAGCTGGGAAGTTGAACCCTAGTGTTGCCTGCTCCTGTGGTGATATAACCACCTCATTAAATCTAAGCTCGAAGGGCATTTTATTATGAGGAGTCAGATCCAAAGATTTACCTGCCCATTTCTCACCTGCTTTCCCGCTGCTTATGACTTTGTATTCACTAATGGCCTTTCTCCGTGTTATATAATCCTGTCACGGGTATAAAAATATCACCCCTCGGCTGCTCACGTGGCCTAAATCATTCAGCTGTTAGCAACGACAGAGCAGCACTATGAACCACATTGGAGGCAGGAGGACAGTTGTCCCCCCTCCACTCGTTGTCACTGAGCTAAGAAATGCTGAGATTTTAATAAGATCATAAAGTGGAGTGACATGGTCTGGCATGGAAGGTAGCTGTCATTAGCATTCAGAAAGCTCAGGATAATAAATTAGAGCAATTGAGCAGAAATGGGCAATTTGATAATTCAACATTTTTCAACACCAGCCTAAGCAGCTGGACCCAGAGCACTGCTGCTGACTTCTCCCCGTGTGTGTCTAGCTCTAGCTCCCAGAGCACAGGTGGAATAGCAGCAATCGCTTTCTCCCACTTGGGCTCTTGGGATGAGAGGCTTGGACAGTTTCATCCATGACTGGTGATTGTGAGCTAATGGTCTGGAGGAGGAAGTCTTCAAACGCCTTTTCATTAGAAAGTTTGCCTAGCTGGCTCTCTTTTACCCTAACTGTAGCATGCTTATTGCCAATACCATGTCGGAGCTACAGGAAGGGAAACCTCACATGAATGGCAACTTACACTGTGGGTTTTGGCTGTCCATTTGGTTTTCTGTGGAACCTGAACAGCATGAGACTAAACTTCAATTGGTTTACTCTGGTTAAGGGTACAATTTTCCCAGGCTGTTGTCAAATTTTATTTTATATACATGCACATCCATACATATGTAAAAAATGGGCTAGACAGGAAGGTTGAAGCATTCATGGAATTTCGTGTCTCACAAAGGATCATTTGAACTACTATGGAATTTTTAATGACTATTGTATTTTGAGCTTCCTGCTTCTTTTTATTGTTGTCCCAGGGGAAACTTGAAATTCAAAGTAATTCCAGAACTCAGTCACTCCCTGGTTTCCCCCACTAATACACATCTGAACACAGTGATGCCCCATAGAAAGTTTCGCCCACAACATTAGAGCACACATGTTTTCCAGACACTCTGAAAAATTTGCCGAGATAGAATGTGTCCTGAGCTGAAAACCACACATGATCTCATCACCTCATGCCTGGTGACAGCTTGCACCTGCTCTGCCTTCTCTGCTGTCCTTTATACTTCTTTACCATATCCCCTGGACAAAACTAAGGTATTGTGCCACAGGCCAGTAAAGGAATAGTATTGAGTATTTAAATTTTTATGGGCAAACGGGCTGCTGTCACAACAATGTAGCTTTAGCATTGTAGTGTGACAGCAGTTGATGATGGGAAAATGAATGAGTATGTGTTTTAGTGAAAGTTGTTCTACAGACACAAAGCCAGGTGCCTACATGTGCAGCATGGCAAGGATTTTCCTTTCATTACACAGTGGTTCAGTCACCAGGGAGCATTAGCAAAACATGAATGGCAGTGAGCGAAGGCTGGGGTATGTGTTCCCATATACCTCCAAGGTCCTCTTGCTGGTCTGTCAAAGGTTTCATCCCTGAACAGGTCCACTCCATCAAGCATTTGCTGCTTCTGGAGCACTCTGGCTACCTTCTCCTGAGTCCTTTGAGGCTTAAAAGTAGATTGAAAAATTTGAAATTTAAGCCCTGGCAATGCTAAAGCATGCATGGGCAGCCCGTATACCACGGTTCTATTGAACTTATCCATATTGGTTTCATGGTCTAAATTGATGGAGGGCAAATGACCAGATCTTTTTCTCAAGAGAGCACCAGATCTCATTATGGACAGTTGTGAGCCACCATGTGGTTGGTGGGAATTGCACTCAGGACCTTTGGAAGAGCAGCCAGTGTTCTTTACCATTGAGCCATCTCTCCAGCCTAACAAATAATAAAATCTTTTTCTGCTCAAATTTCCAAAGACAATAGATTTCTGTATCTTCTTGGTTCCCTGTTATATACTTGAATTAGAACATCCTGTACCAACCAGACATTTCTCATACCACATTAACACAGAAGCTAGAACTATTGTGCTAAAGCTGGTGACTGCATATTACTGCTTCCAGCAGCAGAGCCTGGCCTTTTCTCTTGTCAAAGATCAAAAGATCAAAGATCTTGTCAAATGGTCAAATTTTAACAGTGGCCTATAGGAATTCACCAGTTGCTTTATTGGAGACATTACTTTTCAATTTCTTTTTCTGCACTCACCCCACACCTTCTGCTGGAACACATCAGCCATGGTCCCACCTCAGAGTCTGGGCACTAGCAGGAAACACCCCATCCTCCAGTCCCCACATCCAGAGAGCTCAGAATGCTTCTTCTCCTCCTCTTCTTCTTCCTCCTCTTCTTCTTCCTCCTCCTCCTCCTCCTTCCAACATTCACCTTCTCTGTTTGCCTTTGCTCACATGTGAGTGAGTCATCTTTGAGTGTCCAATTGTGCTTAAGCACTTCCTTCTTCATTCCTGAGTCCCCTCCCCCGGCTCAATTCTATTTTATAAAGATAAAAGCATGGTGTACTTTATGCAAAATGCATGGGGTCAGAAGGCTTTTGGATTGCAGGTGAGGACTATGTGAATGTGTATGCTAAGGAGCCTTGGGGGATGGGCCCTGAATCCAAATATGAAATTCATTTAGTTTTCTCATATGTACAGTTTTGCCCAGATCACAGAGTCCCCCCACTCCAAACCAACTGGGAGACCAGACCAAGTACTGTATGTAAAAGTAAAGAGCCTTTGTTCAAGACTAAGCTTGGACACTCTGTCTGACACAGCAGTTGAGAGAAGAAAGCATTTGGGGTAGGGTTTTTTTTTAATCATAGTAGAGGTTGGGGTGAGGGGAATTTCCAGGGTTCAGAACCCTGATTGGCTGACATTTGTCTAGTGATCTTGGCAAAAGGAGAATAGGTGAACCCTGGGCTCAGGGACATCTGGTGACCTCACCTAATCTTATCTAATGTTCAGAAGGTCAGATACTTCCCCTTGACCCTCCCTGGCTGGTGTCAGCTTATGGCTTTTCCTGGTACCTGGGCTGCCTGCCTTGGCAGTTGTGCAGCCTGGGCCCCATTATGTGTGCCCAGGTTGTCTTGGGCTCCACATAAACAGCTTGAAGTAATTCTACCCAGTGTCTTCAATGTACCTGCACTTTTACCACAATGTATAGGGTAAGTTCTATTTGTGGCTTGGAATTTTCCACTGATCCTTCAACAGTTCTGGGCTTGGGAATCCATCAACCCCTGGATAAGAGATGTTCAACCTGTTCTTACTCTAGTCTAACCTGCCTGTTTATGGATCATTGTCTCCTTCTCTACTACAGTTAAGCTCCTTGATGAAAGGGAGGGTTGACACTCATGTGCTGTGACATATCCTCAGTCTCTGACACCTGTCCCTATAGAAGAGGTCCCCACACATCCGTATTAAAAGAATATTAGTAATTTGGGGAAGACACTTCAGACTTGAGAAGGTGATCTGGAATACAGGTTCTAGGCCCATTTTCTCCATCCTTTCTTCCTCCTCTCCCTCCCATTTTCTTTCTGATAGCCTTTAAAATGAATGTTTTCATGGTAGTTTAAGAAATATTATTGAAATGTAAAATTGAAAAATAAATCTCCCTAGTTTTCTAAAGTGATTTTGGCATCCAATGACCCTTTCTGACCATTGTCCACATACAGATAAGATCATAATTTATAAACACAAGATGAGAACTATTTTTGAACCTTATATTGCTTATTGTTTCTTCACGGTAGAAATGGCTTACTAAAAATAAATGAACAGTGAATAACATTTCAAAAATGCAATACAAAAATTCATATGTTTGTCAAAACTATTACCAACATTTTGAAAATCAACCTTTTTATTTACATTTCTTATCTGTCTGCCTAAGCATATCTCTTTTTTTCTTTCTTTCTTTTCTTTTTTTCTTTTTGAGACAGTTGCTCTGCAGCTTTGGAGCCTGTCTTGGAACTCGCTCTGTAAACCAGGCTGGCCTCAAACTCACAGAGATGCCTGTCTCTGCCTCCCGAGTGCCGAGATTAAAGCTGTGTGCCACCACTGTCCGGCCTAAGCGTATCTTCTATTGAACACTATGTTTCTATCTCCTGATAAATTCTGTTCCTATCATTGGAATACTTAAAACTACACAAAAATGCAGCGTCTCTAGCCAGGATATTAACCTGGTCCATTATACCTATTTAATTACAACTTTCTTCAACCTGCATTTTCTTTCAAAGCTGATGTGTAATGATAAGTTTTAAGCAAAAAAATGTGTTCTAAACTCTGAATGTTCATTTCCTTTATTTTGTCAAAAAACTCTTTAATATTTACTAGTATGTAATTTAACATGTATCTTATGTTTATAAGTCATGAAAACCCAAAACAAGTTTATAAATTAAATATGAAACACTGCAAAATCAGTAAAACTGAAAACAACACCATTAATTTAAATAATATGATACACAACACTATTTTGAGTGATTGTAATTTATAATGTTTGGTTTAATGATTAAACAATGCAGCCAGCCTCAAGTCTGGATCTGTATTTAATCTTTTTCAATATTTTGACTCCAGTAATGCAGAAAATATTAATTTTTAATACTGTTTTTAAATCAGTATTAATAACTTTAAGGCCATGTCAACCAGTTCCAGCTAATTGGACCACAACACTTAATCAAAACTGCTACCAATCAATTCCTGATTGCAAGTTTTAATGAACTTTCATGCCGTAAAGTTGTCTTACTTAATTAAAGATTTCAGTAATCTTAGCATTGGCTACAGCATCCACATCTATTTACAAACAAATCTTGCTGAAATTAGTTACCGCTTTGGCTCTGTTCCGTTACTGCTACCGTACCAGGTACAGAGAATAACTCAGCCGAGCACCAAATGGCAATCTGTCTGTGGCTACAACAGCCTGTGTGGCTTTCATTGTATGAGGTAATAGGTCATCGGAGGACTCCAGTTTTGTAACCCCATCTACTTCTTAAAATAAGGAACTACTTTTTGAGGTAATTTGTGAAATCATTTGGTTACCACATGGATTGACTGTACTTATACATACTAGACTTTTCTTTTCTTTTTAAAACAATCTTATTTTACATAGCCATCCGGGTTCCCTCTCCCTCCTACCCTCCCCTTTTCCCATCTTCTCCCCATACTACCCCAATCTACTCCTCAGAGAGGGTAAGGCCTCCCAGGGTGAGTCAACAAAGTCTGTCACATCACTATGCAATAACTATATTGTTGAGAGGAGGCCGCTAGTTAGTTCCCGGCCGCTTAGTCCCGAAATAATCACACAAAACTGCATTAATTAAGTCACTGCTTGGCCCATTAGCTCTAGCTTCTTATTGGC
>LOJH01032877.1:0-14359 GCA_001685095.1 Ellobius talpinus
TCTATGGCAAGCTAGTGTGGCTACTGGGATTAAAGATGTGTGTCATTGCTGCCTGGTCTGTAAGTCTGGCCAGTGTGGCTGTTTTACTCTCTGATTTTCAGGTAAGCTTTATTTATTAAAATACAAATTAAATGCCACTACAGGATCTTCTACTAAGTATGAAGTAAAGCACAGATCTTGGAATAGTGGCTGGGGTTCAAAATATGATTTCCATGAGATGCTATGGAGGTAAACAATTTTGGCCATTAGTTTGGCCCAGGGCTTAAAGATAACAGCTCATCAGTTATAGTACCACTAAAATACTTACACACTTGCATATGCTTTAGACTGTAGTGGATTCCTAGGAGGTGAATTGCTCTATTGGTGGGACTATTAGTTGATTTAATATCTTGTACAGTAGTTTAAAATAGTGTATATGGTCTATCTTGGGAACATCTGTAAGATATATAAAGTTTAAAAAACTGGTAGAGGTATAGTGAGCTACTATATTTGTGTATAGAAGTGTTTTAAAGAGGTGGTGTGTGTGTGTGTGTAAAGTAATTAGGTATCATCTTTAGTGAATGGGACTTGTCTGGAATATAGAGATAATAGCATTCTTTTTTGTATACATGTTTGTTATTTTTAGTAACCACACATTTATATTTTTATAGGTACTGTCAAATTGCCTTCTAAAATACCAAACTTTTATTAAATGCTTGGAATACAGATTTTTACTATTAGTGCTAAAGTTAATAAATTTAACTATGTAACAAATATGTCTGTAGACGTAACAAGTCTGTAGATTGAAACGTAAGAAGGAAACTTTCCTTGGTGAGTAAACATTGCAGATTTTATGAAATCCACTTGTTTTCTAGTTTGTTAAAGCAGGAAAGCCAGCTGAGGGCATCTGTGCCGTTTTTGGAGTGCCTAATGTATGTTAGATACTGTCTGGACACGTGTTCTTAGTTACCTGTTTGATCCTCTCTGTAAGCCTGCGTGGTTGACAGCATTGCTCCTCTGTATTTGTGGAGGCATAACAGCCTCAGGAGACTCACATGACATTCCCAACAGTGGGTCTGATATTGGAATGCAGGTTCATGGACTGTGTTTCTAGGATACCTCTAAGCTTTAGGTAGCTTAGGCAGAAAATATGGAAATTTAATTTTTTCCTTAAAAATTTAATATTCATTTAATGTTATATGTATGGGTGTTTTCCCTGCATGCATATCCGTGCACAGTATGGATGCGGTGCCTGTGGAGGCCAGAAAAATGTGTCAGGTCCCCTGACTATAGTTATAGGTGGTTAAGAGCTGCCACATAGGTTCTGAGAATGAATCTGAGTCCTCTAGGAGAGAATCAGTGTCTTGACTGCTGAGCCATCTCTCCAGCCCTTTTTGCTCTATGCCAACTCAGCAGTCCAGGCAGTTATTCCTTTGTCCTTTGCTGTTTCTAGGCTGTGCTGAAATGAGGTTTGCCATGGTTCAAATCCTACTACTGATACTTGGCAACCATCTATCCTCAGGCAAGTTACTTTAAACCCAAATTTCATCATTTCGTAAAATGAGGTTGTATGGAACTCAGTGTCAGGACAAAGTGACACAACCCACACGGAGCCTTCAGCATCGGACTTACTGACTATCAGCTGCGGCTACTGCCTTTGTCATTGGCATGGCGGTTGCTATTGTCACAATTCATACAGGGACTTGCTTATCCTTGTTTGACTGTTCTTTTGTTTCATACTGATGAAATCCTTCCAAAGGATTGTCTCAAATCCACTGATTACCAACTACTTTCACATTCTAGTAGTCATCTTGTAGGCTCAAAAACAAAAAGTAAGTTCTCAGGTGGAAAGGTTCTATCTGTACCATCAAAAGAAGTCATTGTTGTGGTTGTTACTGTTGTTTGTTTCTGAGACAGGAACTCATGTATCCCACACTGGCCTTGAACTTGCTGTGTAGCTGAGAATGAGCTTGAGCTTTTGACCTCCCTGCTTCTGCCTTCTGGAGTTTTAGGTGGGTGTCTATGGGCCTCATGCAGGCTAGGCAAGCACTCTACTGACTGCATCCCCAGCCCCCCACCCACTGGGGAAAATATTCAAAAGGTGACTTGTAGGCACGTTTATTCAAGGGAATTAGTAAGTCTCATTTTCCAGGATGCAAGGAACACAGAGCGTGATGCACAGTATTGTATAGACATTAGCAGCTGCATGTGATGTGTAGATGTGGCTTCATGCCATTTCTGTATTCTGTTCATGCTTGTTCCTAAGGCAGGGTTTCTCACTAAACTAGGGTCTCTTGCTGAGCCTGGAGCTCACTACTTGACTAGGCTGGCTGGCCATTAGGACCCTGGAAATCTGTCTGGTTTTGCTTTCAAAGCACCAGAATTTTCCTGCTACCTGCCCAGGTTTTTATGTAGTGCTGGGGCCGTGTAGCAAGAACTTTACCAACTGAACCATCTCCTCAGCCTTACAATTTCTAGAGTTTTAGAATAAATACTTTATGCCTATATTAACTAAATCACAATAAAATATTACTAATTATACCTAAATGAAAGCAAATACTTTATTCCCATGTGAAAGTAAATCACTCAATAAAAATATTACTATGTTATTTAAAGTTTTTCAATAAAAAACTGGAACAAAAAGAGTTAGAAAGTGTGCTGGATAAAGTCATCTGAGAGGAAGGAACCTCAATTGAGAAAATGCCTCCATAATATTCAAATATAGGACATTTTCTTAATTAGTGAATGATGGGGGAGGGCCCAGTCCATTGTGAGTGGTGCCATCCTTGGGCTGTTCGTCCTGGGTTCTATAAGAAGGCAAGCTGAGGAATCCATGAGGAGCAAACCAGTAAGCAGGGTCCCTCCATGGTGTTTGCATCAACTCCTAGCTCCAGGTTCCTGCCCTGTTTGTGTTCCTGTCCTGACTTCCTTTGATGATGAACAGTGGTGTGGAAGCATAAGCCAAGTAAAGCCTTTCCTCCCCGAGTTGCTTTGGTCATGGTGTTTCCTCACAGCATGATGATGTCTACCTAAGACAGAAGTGTGAGGGGATTAAGGATGAATAAATTCTGGCCTCTCAGTATTGCTTCACAGTGGAGGAGGCACATCATTCCTGCTTATTGGAGAGGAGTTTAATTTATTGGAGGGAAATGCATTCCTTTAGATTTTTTTATGTATCATTTTATAAAGAGTCTAGATGTTTAACAATTCTAGGTTTGTCTACAGAATCAATTAACCTGGGCTCATAGGGGCTCAGAGAGACTGAACCAACAACAATCAAGGAGCCTGCATGGGATGACTTAGGCCCTTGTATGTATGTGACAGTTGTGTAGCTTGGTCTTCTTATGGACTCTGACTGTGGGAGAAGAGTCTGTCTCTGACTCTTTTGCTGGTTCTTGAGACCCTTTTTTTTCATACTGGGATGCCCTGACCAGCCTTAATATGAGGAGGTGCCTAGTCTTACTGAAACCTGATATGCCATGTTTCGTTAATATCCATGAGAGGCCTACCCTTTTCTGAAGAGAAATGGAGGAGTGGTGGGTGGGGTGGGGCAGAGGGGAGGTAGGTGGGACTGGGAGGAGGGGAGAGAGGGGAAACTGTGGTTGAGATGTAAAATAATAATAAAAATAACAAAATTTTCAATAAAAAATTTCTAAGGTTTTTTTGAAACATAATGATATACATACTTTTCGAAATATCAAATTTAGGCTAATTTTATATCAATTGGAACTTACCTTTTAACTTTTATTTGTCAGCTAAATGATATGTGTATTCACGCTTATAAGAAAGGACTTGGAGAATAATTGTCCTGCTTTAAATCATTACAAGGGACTATAGTTTTTGCATGTTTGCTTTCATGAGGGTTTTCCATGGCCTATTTGATGGTAGCTTTTAGTTTGGAATAAGGAATATAGTCACAGTCTGTCTTTATGGAAAATGTGCTTTGCTTTACAATGATGCTCTTCATATGTGGTTCTCAGGAATGCATTGTGGCAGAAAGCTGATATTCTCCATGCCCTTTAAAAAGGTCTCCCAGTGTAGATAGAATTTCCTTTGTACATGCAGTTTAAAGCATGGCCAGCAGAGGGTGATCAAGTACAGTGAAAACTTGACTATGTTGCTGTATTTGAAAATAAAGTGTTGAATATGTTGCTGTATTTGAAAATAAAGTGTTGAATATGTTGCTGTATTTGAAAAATGTTTTGCCTTTTTTAATTTGAAGATTATTAATTTAATTTTTTGTGTGCTCCAAAATAGCAGTCTAATCTTTTGCTTTGTCAAACTCTGTTTTATATGCAGATGACACACTATAAATACCTTGCTGCCTGATTTGGGAGTAGGGATTTGGCAGGAAGTGAGTACTTTTTTCTTAGAGAGTCTATGACTGTTGGTATCAGTGTGATTACGATTCACATAGTAGAGACTCTTAAATATTATTCCAGAATAAATATTCATTTAATTTAAGAATACCTTCGGTGCTTGGGCAAAAATACATTTGATTGTAGCAGTGGTCAATAGAGGTTTTGTGTGTGTGTGTGAATATAGTAGGTGTTTCTCACGATGGCTATTGAATGCTTGAAATATGGCCCAGGAGCTGAACTTTGTATTCTGAACTTGATCTTGGCCAACAGGCTGAGAACCAGTGAATTTTACATTCTACTAGATTTAGATGGCCATATGTGATTAGCAGTCACTGTATGGACACTGCAGGCCTAGATCTGGGCCGTTTAACCATTGTAGAATCTGACCTATAGGACGAACTGCTGGCATGCTCTCTGTCTAGGTGGGAAGTGTGACAGCATGAGTCTAAGATTAGGCTCTGTGATAAACAAGGGTGATCTTTTGTCTGCTTCTGCGCTGCTCCTGGATATGCCTTTTCTTGATGATAACCCATGAGCAGCATTGAGTTGCTCTTCACTGCTCAGTCTCTGACTTCTGTGGATCTCTCGCTAACAAAAATAGAACAACTCGTATGGAATAAGTTTAAACACTTTGATATCTGAATATACATTTGATGGCCTCTTCTTCAGTTTTTGTTATAAATATATTATAACAGGTAGTGGAAACTGCATCTCATAATCATAACTCCCTTTGCTTCTCATCAGTTCTCAATATGACTTTCCCCAATGCAGGGCAAATGGCAGCACTTACTTTCCCCATTGCTGTGCTTGATGCTATTTTTGGAATCTAGGGAATCTTATTTGTATGGTTTTGTTTCTCACCTGTATTTGTTTTTTCAGTTTGTCTATCTTTGTGTTAATGCTATAGTGCTTCAAGTACGTGACACTGAACCCAGGCCCTAGTACCTTCTGGGAATGCGTGTGTGTATGTATCCATGCATGTTTATGTGCATGCATGTGAAGGTTAGAAGTCAACCTTTATTTTCTTCCTCAATATTACAGAACCTAGAATACCTTGGAGACAAATTAAATTGCTATAGTGCTTCAAGTAGTGTAGCTTTAAATAATTTCTGAGATTTTGGTACTCTTGTTGCTTCTTTTCTTCAAGATTACTTGCTGTTTTCAATTGTTATGAAACACACCAGGATCAAGGAAACTCTTATAAAAGAAAACATTTAGTTGGGGGCTTGCTTACAGTTTTGGAAGTTTAGTCCATTATCATCTTGCTGGGGAGCATGACACTTATGGTGCTGGAGCAATAACCCAGAGCTACATCCTGATCTGCAGGTGGGGAGAGGGAGTCCATGCACACCCCTGGGTCTGGGCTTGGCTTGGGCTTTTGAAACCTTGAAGGCTACCTCTCCCAGTGACACACTTCCTCAAATAAGGCCACACCTCCTAATCCTTCTAATCCTTTCAAATAGTCCAAGCATTCAAATATATGGCCTGTGGGGGCCATTCTTATTCAAACTACCACTCCCAGGCAATTCTTGCTTTACGTTTCGATATAAATTTCATAATTAGTTCACTTCCTGTTTTCCATACATACCTCTGTTGAGAGTTTTGATTAGAAATGGTTTAAATATATATAACAATTTAGAAAGAATTGATGTGTTTATAATATAGAATTGTACCAGGAGTACTTGATAAGTAATGGTGTCCATTTTTATAGGTATATAGTGATATCTTGTGGTTGTAATTTATCTTCCCTAATGTCTGTTGGTAGAATCTTTTCATGTGTGTATTGAACACTGTGTCTTCTCAGAGACATACCTACCCCTCCCAGCCTGGATATGATGATGAGACAAGTGTAGGAAACCTCCGCAGACATTTCTAACAGGAGAGAGGTCAGGGGAGCCACAAAGGAGTCCCTGAGTTTGACAGTTCTGAGATCTAGATGGGCAAATGCAAGATGTTCTTTTACTTCATTTTAAGACCTGGGAACAATTCTGCATGGCATGAGGTTCTTCTCACTGGCTCTCCACCCACTTTGTGAGTTATCCTTCCTTTTTCAGTTGAATAATTTTCCTAGTTTGTCTTTTTCAGAAGCTTTTTTTTTTGGAGTCCAGTGGCCTATTTTATCTATACTTTCAGTCCAAGGCAGTAATGATTTGCTGAAAAAATTTCTCAAAAACCTTATAGATATCTTGTATGTTTCTTTTGGGTTTAAACTATTAGAAGCCACATCTAATCTCTCTTAGAGATGTCATTTTCACCTTTGAGTCTTGGCTAAGAACACTCAAGAGAAAACCGCAGTGTCGCTCCTGGAGGACCTGTTGTCTGACAGGATCCATGAGGCACACACTTTATCTTTTGAAAGGATTCTGTGTATGAATGCATAATATCGCCTCATGACTACTTTGATCTTTTCAATCTTAACAGAAAGTTTTACACTTGCAAGTCTGCCTTTCTGTTTAGGCAGTGCTCAAATCTTGCTTGAACGCCATATCTTAATTTAGGGTCTTTTGCTGGTATGAGAGACTGAGAATGAAAAATTGTTTGTTTTTAAAAGTGATGAGCCCTATCTTGGGAATGTCTTTAGTATGTCCCTGCTGAAAATGGAAATGTTTCTTTCCTTTTTTTTTNAAACTCAGTAAGGATACTTTTTTATTTTCCATATTAAGGTGATATTTGGCAAACTTTCTGTCTCCAAACCATGTGGATTGGCTTTTTGCTTTGTGTCAAATACCATTTTCTTCCATGTCCTTTCAGCCTTCTTCATAGTAGTGCATAGGTCCTTTTAGCTTCTGCCAGGTGTGTGTCCTAACACTGGACTGTATGCTTTAGGTTTTAGCTAATGAACTGCTCCTAGGAACCAGTTTATTACTTAAGGATACATTACTCTGTGATGGTCCACCTTAACAATTAAAGGGACAATGATTTTTATTGCTTTGCCTATGTGTTCCTGGATTCAGTGGGGCCGTTCTCTATTTTTTGATTTGTCCTGCACTGATCTGGGGACTAGACAGAGCTGTAATGTTCAAAATAGTTCTGTCCTTCCCTTGGCATCTTGGTGGTGGGGTAGTTGGATAGCTGGCATCTTAGTGGTGAGTATTTGTATGGCTGGCATCTTGGTGGTGGGTAGTTGGATGACTGGTATCTTGGTGGTGGGTAGTTGGATGGCTGGCATCTTGGTGGTGGGTATTTGGATGGCTGGCATCTTGGTGGTAGGTATTTGGATGGCTGGCATCTTGGTGGTGGGTAGTTGGATGACTGGCATCTTGGTGGTGGGTAATTGGATGGATGGTATCTTGGTGTTGAGTAGTTGGATGGCTGGCATTTTGGTAGTGGGTAGTTGGATGGCTGGCATCTTGGTGGTGGGTAGTTGGATGGCTGGCATCTTGGTGGTGGGTAGTTGAATGGCTGGCATCTTAGTGATGGGTAGTTGGGTGACTGGTAGACAGTACTCATCTCTGAAGGCTGGGATCATTTTATGCAGTCAGAGTTTTCCTGACTTTTCCATATGGCCTTTCCATGTGGAAGTCTCTTCTCTCCAGCAGGGTATTCAGACTTCTCACGTGGATGCACAGTGTCTCCAGTAGTGTAACAAAGGGTGCTATAGGGCCATTTAAGGCTTTTTATAGCGCTAGTGGAGTGTCAGTTTGGTGAATTTTATTAAATAAAATGAATCACAAACCCAGCTTAGACACAGTGTAGAGGGGCTATACAAGGACATGAAAATCAAGTAGTGTGAGTTACCTCATCTTGTGACTGTTACAGATAACAAGGACAACAATTTAGTGACTAAGCCATCATAAACTTGCTTTAGGGTTATGTTTTGAAGCTATGTTTGTTCATGTGTGTACTGGTGTGCACACAGTTTGCCTGTGAGTGTAGGTGAGTGGTTGATATCCAATGTCTTCCTGTGCATATGTGTATATTTATGCTTATTTTTTATTTTATTTTATTTATTTATTTTTTTGCAGGCAGGGTCTCTCATTGAACCTGGAGCCATGAGCTCACCAACTTAGCTAGACTGGCGGGTCAGTGAACACAGGGTAGCTGCTTGTCTCCATCCCTAGCTCTGGAGTTATAAATGTGTCCCACGGCTGAGGATCTGAATTCAGATCCATACTATTGCACATTAGTCTGTCTCTCCAGCTGCATTTATTTATTTCAGTCTTTTTTGAAAATTATTTCTGTCTGTTTCTCTCTCTCTCTCTCACACACAGACACATGTGCACACGCTGCTGAGTCCTATGTATATATATTTAGGACTGATCACTTGGGATTGGATAACTTATGGGAGGCTCTTCCCTGGAGAAGATGGAGTCTCCCTCTTTCTCTTCACTATGCAACCTTTCTTTTCTTCTTCCCTCCCCTTTCCACCCTTCCTTCCTCCCTCCCTCCACCCATCCATCCCTGCTTTCCTTTTCTTCTTTTTTTTGAGGTTGGGTCCTCTTCTAGTTAGCTTCATCTGTCAACTTGATACAGCCCAGAAATGTCTGAGGGAGTCTCTGTGGTGTTATTGTCTTGATCATATTGGCCTGTAGGCATATTATGAGACATTTTCTTGATTGCTAATTGATGTAGGAGGGGCCCACTTTCTGGTGGATACCATCACAAGGCAGGGGGTTTTAGATTGTATAAGAAAACGAGTGTTAGTTAGCAGCTAGGGGGCAAACCAGTAAGCAGTGTGATCCTCCATGGTTACTGCTTGAGTTCCTGCCTTCAGGTGTCTACCTTGAGTTCCTTCAAAGATGGACTGTGACCTGAAAGTGTAAGATGAAGTAGATTTCCCTCCCCACATTGCTTTTGGTCACGATGTTTATCACAGCGACAGAAAGCAGGCTGGAACTTCAGCTGATATTCATCTAGCACTTTGTACCCCAGATTGGCCTCAAATTCATGGTGATTTTCTTGCTTTAGCATCTTGAGTTCTGGGATTAGAGGCATATCCACCATGGCCCAGTATCTATGTAATGTAGAATAGCATTTTCATTACTATATTCTAGAATTCATATTATCCCAGTGCCAGAACTGTATTCTTTTAATTGCTGCAGCTTTCTCCTATATTTTGAAATCAAAAATGTCATGCCTCACGCTTTGCTAGCTTTTCTCCAGATTGCTTTAGTTATATAGGATCTTTTTTGGTTCTGGGTAGATTTTAGGATTGTATTTTATATTTATATGAAAAAACCATCAAAGTTTTGATGTGTATTGCTTTGAGTATTATAAATGTTTTAACAACATCAGTCTTTCAAGCCCATGAAGGCAGAATACCTATTTATTTATTTGTGTCTTTTATCAATGTTATATAGGTCTGGCATATTTCCTCACATTAATTTCTAGATATTTTATTCCCTTTTGATACTTTATAAACAAATTCCCCCCATCCTTCCCACCCACCCATTTAATTCTCATTTTCAGACAGGGTCTTGCTGCTGAGCCCACTTATTCTTTAGCTTGTTGCATGGCTCAGGCTGGCTCTGAACTTATGTTGCTCCTGCCCCTCCTGCCTCATGCATGCTATAGATTTTGCAGGCTGTGTGTTTCCAGGAAGTTTTCCATTTTGTCTAGGTTATCCAGTATGGTGGCATACAACTGATGACAATATTCTCTGGGAAACTTTTTCATTTCTGATAAACTGGTTGGACTCTATCATTTCTGATTTTAGCTGAGTCCCCCACTCTTTTAAATTAGTAACCATATCTAAAAGTTTGTCATTTTTGTTGATCATTTCAGAAAATTAACTCTCGATGTTAATGATTTTTCTTTAATACCTTTTTAAAAAAATTCTGCTATAATCTTAGTATTTTTTCCTATCTGTAGGCTTTGGGTTAAGTTTTTTTCTAATTTCTGGAAGTTTAAATTCAGGTTGTTTCCTTGATTTTTCTTCAATTTTTAGATTTGTATAGCTGGAACTTCTTAGCATTGCTCTCATTTCATCTTGTACATTTTATTATATTGTAATTTTTCAATTGTTTCAGTGTTTTCTAAATTTGTTGCTTATTTTTTCTTTGGTCCATTGTATAAAGTCTGTGTTGTTTAGTTTCCCATTTTTTGCATTAGCATGGCCATTTTGTGACGTGCTTTCTGATGGTTTATAATTCCTTTGTTAATTTCTTCTTTTATTGCCTTTCTTTGTGATTTGATTGTTTTTGGTTGTTGCAGTGTGCTTTGATTGCTTTTCTTTATATTTTTTATATTTACTACATTACAAAATTATGTTACCATGCAACTTGCCTAAATAATGTTTCAGTTCTAATGTGCTACAGTAGTCCACTTAACCACAGCTTTGCTTTCTGCAGGCTCAGTTACTTACAGTGAACTGTAGGATGCTAATAGTAAGTGGTAAACCATCTGTGTTTTTTATATTGTGTAGTGATCTAGGTAGTATGATGGAATCTTGTGCATTTGCTGCACCCATACGTGGATATTCTTTGTTCAGAGCATCTATAGTATGTCTGATACGCCATAGTCCTTTAGTAGTTGTGGCTCTTAGTACATCCCTGTTTAGCGCTGTCTACTCTTGAAGGCATCCACTGGGGAGGTCTTGGAAGAAGTGTGTGTGTTTTGAGCCTGTGATAACAACTTTGACTGCAAGGTTTCTTTACTCTTATTCCTTCCACACATTTTCATTAATGTTCCAGTTTTCACCTTTTTACAATATCTATCATTAACAAATTCTGTAGTTTGTATTTATTTTTTAAGATTTATGTCTTTATACCATACTTGAAAACAATGAATTTGCTAACAGTACGTTAATGGACTAATCTTTATTTGCCCGTGTAATTGTCTTTACTTGTGAACTTTACTGTAACTGCTTATCATGTTGCTAATTAGCTTACTTTCCTTTTGACTGGGGAAATCCCTACAGCATTTCTTTTGGGTCAGGTCTAGTGACAGTACACGTCTTCAGCTTGTGACTATGTCTAGGAAAGACTTTGTCTTTCATAGAGGAAAACTTTACAGGACATAATTTTCAGGGTAGTCCATTTTTTTTTCTCTTTCAGTGCTTTGAATATATCATCGTACTCTCCCCTGGTTGTCAGGGCTCTGCAGAGAATTCTCCTGGAAGTCTTGTGGAGGCTCCACTGTATATTTGTTACTTTACTCTTTTCTTTTTTAATCTCAAAGCCCTCTTTTGACAGTGTGATTCATAATGTGTTGCAGCATAGCTCTCTTTTCATTTGGTTTGTTTGGAATTCTTCAAGCTACATAAATCTGGATGTCCTTTTGTTAGCAGATTCTTATAAGCAGTCTTGCTGCCCATTTCTGCCTTTTCTTTTTCAGTACAATAGTGTGTGATGCTGGATGATGCTTTGCAGTCCCTTATGCGTCCTTTACCCCTCCCCCAATTTCTTTTTTAGCTTTGCTTCTCAAACTGGATAATTTCCAATGTGCTGATTTTGGGAATACTAATTCTTTTTTGTGTACTTCATAATGGATGACGTTGAGACCCCCAGTTAATTAAAAAGAAACAGATTACTGATTTATTTTTTGTGTGAATGTGTGTATGGATGTGGATATCTGTGTGTGTGTGTGAAGGCCAGAAGATGGTGTTGGATCTTTTGGAGCTGGAGTTCATGGGTGTTTTTGGGACCTTTGGTTCATTACCTGAGTGATAGCATACAAATGCAAGTCCTCATGATGGAGCAGCAAGTACTTTTAACTGCTGAGCTATCTCTCCAGCCCTCCCTCTAGTTTTTTTTAGTTCAGTTATTATGTTCTTTAGTGCCCATTTTTGTTTTTCTTTAAAAATGTTTCACATCCAGTAATTTAAATTTTCATTTTTTTCATGCTCATTTTTTTCCAAGCCTATAATAGTGATACATATTATATATTTTTGACAGTTTTTTTTTACTCTCATTACATAGCTCAGGCTGACCCAGAACTCACTTTGTAGTCTAGGCTGGTCTCAAACTCAAAACAGTTCTCTTGCCCCAGCCTACTGGGTGCTAGGATTTTAGGTTGAAGCCACCATACTGGATGCAGGTCATTTTTAGACTTCTGTTTCTTGAGTGTTAGTTTCAGATTGATTTCTTCCATTGTTTAGACCATCGTATATAGTTTTTAACACTTTGTGTTGAACTTCTATGTATTTTGAAAGCAATCCTATCTCCAGTGTCTCTGGACTGTTTCTCTGTACAATAGGAGACCTTTAATAATTAGCTGGCGCTGAGATTCTGGGGCCATTGCAAACTTTTTCTGTGGATGTGTCCTCTGACTCTTATATACAAACTCCTAAGGATTATTTTGCTTTTTCTTTCTGTTTTCATGAGCTTGGAAGTTCCTGTTTCCATTGGTGTTGCTCCTGTGTTTTGAATCTCCTAGAGCAGTAGCACCTGGGCCTAGCTTTGCTTCTCTGTTTTCATCTTCCTTTGTACAACTAGGTTCTACTTGATCCCATTATAGCATCAAAACAGGTTAATAAGTAAGTTTCGTGGGAAGCTCCTGAAAAGATGAGAAGGCATATTCTTGTCTTCTCTTTCCCTTCCTGTGTAACCTTGGGCTTGAACCAGAGAAGGGATTCTATCTGAATGCATAACAATCCATACTTTTGCCTTTGTTCTTAGTAGTCCCCAGGCATCTAGAGAATTCTGGACCCGTCAGTGCCTACAGCATCAGTCTCTTGGGCATCCTTCTGCAAGACCATAGTGTTAGGTATGTGTCCCAGCTCTCTATGCTTTAGTTATTCTGTGCTGAGCTGATGGATAGCCCAACTAATGAATGCATGTGAGTCCATGCTGTGTGTGTTCTACTAGTACCCAACCTGGGACCCTTTAAGAACTCAGATTCAGGTGAGACTGAAATAAAATCAAATTCACATCTTCCAGCTGGGACCTAGGAAATCAGTCCCATTCCTCCTCATCCCTGGATGAAGCTTGGAGCTGGAGATTCCACCCTCCATCACATGGTGTTCTGTTGGGAAGAAGAATTATGGTAAGAGGATGGCAGAGATGTTCCCTTCTACCTGCTTTAATGCATGTGACTACACCCTTGCCTGTGGTGCAGGAGTGTCTTTCTGGTGCCTCGATGGCTCACACTTGGAATTGGTTCATTAACTGAGAAAGGAAGCTCTGCACATTCCCACTCTCCCATCTTGGTGGCATTATTTCTTATAGAAAATTTATTTTGTGGGGAACATTTAATTGATCTTCCTTTGGGTTTTAAATCGCATTACATGAAACATTAGCTTTTTATCAGTATAGGGCAAACCTACATTTCGCTGGTATTTGGAATACTTTGACAAGGTTAGATAGGGCAGCTGGGAATGAACGAGCAGTCTCCACTTACAAAATGGCACCCACTATCTGGAGCATCGATCCACAGAAGACCTAAAAAAAAACTTAAAAAAGGTAAAAGAGGGCTTCTAGACCCACAAAAACAGGAGTCAAGTGCAGTTTCTTGGTAGCCACATTTTTTTTTCAGATAGGCTGTGTTTCCTGGCAGCGAGCAGAGGTGCAGCTCCTTTAAGAGAATTCTTCCTAACTCAGCATTAGCAGCAAAAACTGCATGACTCCTTTAAGAACCAGTTTCCTGGTTCATGCTGGTCCTATTACAGGGCACTTAAATGGGGTCTATGAGCAACATGTTACAAATTGCTTAATGGCAACATAGATCCACTGTGTCACTGTAGCTGGGGCGGTGAGCATGGCTTGCAGAAGTGGTGAACATTCCTCTGCTGTGTTAGACTGGGTGAAGTAAACAGATAGGGACACAGAATTGGTCCTCCCTACACCCACTTACCATTAAAACAATGGTGCTCCTGGTTAGAAAATGATTATAGATATGCAATAAAGACAGATTCAGATGAAAAAGACCTCTAAATGGTAAGAGTGTTAGATAAATGTATATGGGCTTATGAGAGAGAAAAAGTACAGAAAGTCAAAGATTAAAGGAGTAAAGATAATTAAATATTAAAAAGTAACAGAGTAAAAGAAATAAGCCACATAAAGATGGAAAATACAGAGTCTGGATAATGTATATTATTGTGTTTTCTTTAAATTTTTTGACTGTTAATGAGCTAACTACAG
>LOJH01032877.1:15751-32180 GCA_001685095.1 Ellobius talpinus
TATCCTTCTCTATATGTGTTGCTCTTATTGGTTAATGAATAAAGCTGCTTTGGCTTATGCTAGGGCAGAATATAGCCAGGCTGGTAGAGATATATAGAGAGAGTGAGCAGAATCAAAGAGACACCATCTAACTGCTGAAGGAGACAGACAATGGAATCTTACTAGTAGGCCATAGCCTTGTGGTGATACATTGATAACTAGAAATGGGTTAATTTAAGATGTAAGAGTTAGTTAATAAGAAGCCTGAGCTAATACGTGAAGCAGTGTTGTAATTAATATAGTTTTCATGTTATTATTTGGGTCTGGGTGGCCAGGAATGAATGAGAAGTCTCTACTTACAGACTACTTCCTGTTGTCTTGGGGCACTGGCATCCTTAGGGAAACCTTGAGAAAAATCAGGATAATTGTTAAGTCTTGGCTGGAGTAGTCTGTACATATGTGTGTGTATACATATGTACATGTAGATATATGTATGTATACATATACACACATACATATATATGTATTTTATTCTTCCTTTTTAAAGGACTTTATTATAATTTTAAAATTATTTTTTAATCTATAATCTACCTTTTTTTCCTCTATCAAGCATATGTATATTTTTAAACACACTGTAACCAGTTTAGAGGTTTTTTTTTCCATCTGGATCTGTCTTTACTGAGCATTCTTATTGTTTTTTTGATTACAGGAGATAAATCTTTATTTAAAATTTCATTTTACATTCCAAGCACAGTTCTCCCTTCAACCCCTCCTTCCACCTCCCTGCATCCCCCCACCCCAACTCCCTTCTCCTCCTTGCACAGGGTAAGGCCTCCCATGAGGAATCAACAAAATCTGTCACATTAGGTTGAGGCAGGACCAAGAACCTCCCCCCTGCATCAAGGCTGAGCATGCTATCACATCATTGGGAATGGGCTCCAAAAAGCTATGTCATGCACCAGGGATAGATCATGGTCCCACTACCAGAGACCCCTCAGACAGACCAACCCACATAACTGTTGCATGAGATGAATCTTAAACTGCTATGCCAGCTGTCAGCACTGCTCAGCTTAGTGAATGGTGGCTGGATCCACCCTTTTTGGTTCTCTGAGAACCTAGTTTCATGGTGGAGTTACTGGTGGGAACCATGTTTGTTGCCTTAACTCTGAGGATTTTTGGGGTCCACACTTCCACCAAATAGCATGTCACCCACTGCTCATAAACCCTATTTAAGTGTTCAGTAGCAGGGCCTCTTAAAAGAGCCCTGCCTTTGCTTGCTACTAGCATGAGCCAGGAAGCTACCTCTTAAAGGATCCACACCTCTACTTTTTGCTAGCAAATAGAGCCTACCTGAGATAAGGCAGTTACCAAGAAGCCACATTTGACTTTGCTTTTGTGTGTTTAGAATCTTTTAAAAAGCTTTTTCAGGTCGTATGTGGAAATTCTGGCCTCATGTTGGAGTGCCATTTGTAGGTGGGACTTCACTGTGTCTTGGTTGTTACTCCCAAATAACCACACAGATACTTACTATTAATTATAAATGCTCAGCCAATAGCTCAGATTTATTGCTAATTATCTCTAATAACTTAAACTAACCCATTTCTGTTACTCTACATTCCGCTATGTGGCATTACCTTTCATCTTACATGTCCTGTTTCTTCTCTGTGTCTTGCTGGTGACTCCCCTGACTCCACCCTTCTTCCTCCCTGCATTCTCTCTACCCCCAAAATCCTGCCCAGCTTTCAGTCAGCTTGCTATTAACAATGAGAGCAACACATTTTCATAGTGTACAGAAGAATTATTCTGTAGCAAGATACTATTTTCTTCCTGTTAACTTTGGCACCCTGAAATTAATTCACTCCTTTACTAATTGGGCACATGTACAACCATACATGAGCTTGCTATGATCGTGCGTGTCCTATGTACCATTTGTAAACTATGCAAGCATCAGGACCAGGTATTCTGTGTGGCAGCAGCACTTGTTATTTACAAAGAGCCTTGTAGGCTGTGTTTTCCTCCTACCCCCTGCCCCACTGTTCACTCTGACCACTAGTCCCATCACTGTAAGCTTGAGGCTGTCCTTGTATATACTCAAGAGTTCAAGTTAGTTGTATTTCCAGTTGAAGACAGCTACGTGGCATAGAATGAAACTTCTGTGCCTGGTATCTGTTTCTTGTGCCAGCCAGATTTTTGCAACAGTATTGAACTCCTCCTTTTGTTGGCTTAATTGCCTTCATGAGAAGCTGGCTTCTGCATATCTCTGCTTTCCTTGGTCTTTATTGGGGACATTTTTTAGGAGCTTCTTACCGAGTGTAGTTTGGGATATGTTGAATTAGAAGCAGTGGTGTTCAGTTTATATCTATGATGGAGCTAGAAGCTAAGAATAATTTGAACAAGGGTTGCAGATTTGGTAAGCAAAGCTTCCCCTTGCTATTTGAAATACTAATAGTATATTGATTGGGTTAACCAAGAAAAGCAGATAAAATTAAAATAGAGGTTAAACGCAGAAGCCTAGGACCATAGTGTGTATAGGATGGAAAGAGAGAGAGAAAAGCTATTGAAGAACAGGTCTGAAGGGTAAGATGAGTGAAAGTCATCTTGTAGTTACTTGAAAAATAAATGAAAAATTGGGGTAGGGATCTTTTCAGAAGATTCATTGTAAAGGGAGAGCAGTTGCTTGGGAGCCATGAGCAGGTGCATGTAAATTAAGTCCTTTTATTCATGCCCCTGTGCAATAAATAGATAAATGGTTCAGACTTCCTTTTTATTAATATTTTCTCAAGAAGTACTTTTAATATTTAACCATTTTCAATTTTTAACTACAGCTCTTTTTATGATTGTTTAATCAATTCTCAAAAAAGAATAGGCCATTGCTTAGCACATCAAGTGTATCTTCCTATAAACCAAATTTTAAATGCTTGTATAAGCTCAAGTATGTTGGCTAATGAAGTTAGCCTCAAATTATTGCCTGTCTGTTTTCCTCTTTGCTTTCAACAATTTGCACAGCTGGGAGGCTGAATAGACTTATAAAAAAGTCAGTAGTTCTTTTCAATACATCTTATCCAGACATTTAGCATTGCTTAGTAACGAACCCAAAGGATGCTATTTTATTAGTCTTACTTTATACCCCAAACCCTACATTACTTTAGTGCTTTTTTTTTTTAAATCTAGTAACCTGCCTTTTTTGGGCATTCGTTTTAAAGTTTTCTTTCTTTCTTTGTTGTGCTTGGGTATGTGTGTCACAGGATGCATGTAGCAGTTAGAGGAAAACTCTGGGTAACTGGGTCTCTTTTCACCTTTATGTGGGTTCTGGGGCTCAAAGTCAGGCATGCCCCTGTGTCGGTGGCAGCAAGCCTGTTTTCTGCTGAGCTATCCCTTCTGTCCTTTTCAGATATTCTTATGGCTTGAATTTTGTGAAGGAAAGAAATTCTGATACAGTTTATGGTTGAACACTAGTTATTTAAACTAAATGTATGGATGTCTTCCCAACTTACCTTTGGGAAGTAAGTTCTGAAAAACTATAGGTTTATTCATCCTCATATATATCTTTTCTGTGCTCTCATGCTGATGGTAAACTTCAATGAATTGTTTATTTCTAGGCTTTTCTATTTAATATTTCAGAGTGTTTTCAAGTGCAGTAATTGTAGCTGCCAAACCAAGACTGGGAGAGTGTTTATGCTTACTAGTCCATTTCTGTTTCCTCTGCCTTGAAGCTGTTGCTTGGTCTGTACATATTAAAACATATATATATATATATATATATAAAACTGTGGCCTAATGTGTAATGTTAGAGAATAGTGTTTTATAGGATATTTATATTAGTGAAGTGCCTTTTTGGTAACACCTATTAAAATAATTTCCCTTTTCTGGACTTATATTTAAATTTTAAAAACTGTTGATATTTTGGGTGTTTTTCCTGCACATGCATCTCTGTGTACCAAGTGTGTGGCCTGCTGTACATGCAGGCAGGAGGAGGGCAGAGATCCCTTGGAACTGGAATTAGAGGTGGTTGTAAGCTGCCATGTGGGTTCTGGGAATTGTACTTGGAACAACAGCCATTGATCTTAACTGCTGAACCATCTTCACAGACCCTAGACTTACAGCATTTTGCCTGAATTGACAAGATTTATTTTTAAATTAACAGCTTCTGTGTTCTGTGGTTTCTAATATCGTTTCAAATTAATTGAAACTTTAAGCAACTAGGAAGTTTTATTTATTTTATATATTTTAAGATTTAATCTTGAATGTAACAGTTTGCTAACCTGAAAACAATGTTTCTTTAAGAATGTACATGTCATTTACACTTTTCCTTAACACTTAGGAAAAGGAAAGGAAGAGAAATGATTTAGATACATGTGGCTAGAATCTCACTTGAAAATAGCATTTGTTTTTAAGGGGCTTTTATGTGACATTTTATTTATTGTTTAATGTAAATGAAAGAACATACTAGAAGTACAGATGGTCATTCATTTATGTCCATGAATATTGTTCTTCTGTTGAGTGAATCAACATTAATATGAACTATCATCTCATTTATAAAGGTGGGCGATCCTAGATTTGGGTATTCTCTGCCCTCTGAGTTCTTCACAGTTTAACCGTTACTATTTTGGTTTCTTAGTAGAGAGGAGTACACTGGAAAGCTCCAAATGAGGTCCCATTCCATGAGTCCAACTTACAGAGAAGACAGACAACATATTACTTCAAAGATCTGTGTAAGATTAGATTTTACTTCTACTTGTTCTATGTTTTAAAAAGAATTCCAAAGTTTGTTTCATATTGTCGAAGTTCCAATTAGTATTTAAAAGTCTGAAGTTAAAAACTGAAGTGTGAAGGTTTTGGTGGGTGTATCGATGTGAATAAGAGTGATGCGATTCTGCTTGCTCGCTGATGCTGAACTACATTGGTCAGCCTGTCATTTCTCCTGAGTGCCAAAAAGTGATGCTGGAACATCCCATTTTTCATTCTTTTTCTCCTTTACTCAGTATGTTAATTTAGGTATTAGATCCCCAGTGATCATAAAATTAAGAAGCAAATTAATTTATAGTGATGAAGGAAATACTGCTTTTTTTGATAAATATAAGCTATTTATATATTCAGATACCAATGCCTCTCAAATTAGTGTGCTTACCATTGACTGATTTGAACAAGTTGTGTAAAGAGAGAAGTGGTTTTATGTGTAGTCATTATTACCTAATGCTGGTTGTCTTGGGCTGTGTGACTTTGAGTTACAAGGAAGGTCATGAGCTCACAAAGAAGGCTTAAAAAAGTTAAGAGGGCACCAGTGAAAGTCATCACAAATTGTTAAAGGTAGAAATAATAGAAACTCCTTTCATCTTGTTGAGCAGAAACTAGAGGAAATCAGTAGAATGCATAGAATATTGCTTGCTTTCATCACGTGTTTTGGTGTAAATGTCATGGATAGACCTGCTCAGTGTTTAGCAGCGAGGTGCTCCTAAAGCAGAAGCATGTTTTGACAACAGAGCCTGTCTCAGAAGACAGCACCAGGTCTGTAAGGCAGTTGTTCTTCTATGTGGCTGTGCCTAGAGCTTTAATATGGTTGGATTTCTATGCACAGCTCCAAGGCTGTCTTTAGTTGATTAGTTTTAATTTGGTTGATAAATGTGTAGTACTATGAATTATACAGGAGAAAAGTAAAGAGTCACATAATTGCGTTTTCATGATGCAAGTCTTGAATTTATTTCTCTTTTTATAAGGGTATGAGTGAGATTAATTTAATAACAAAGAACTTCTTGGACATCAACACAAAACTTCCCTGTTAACTAATTTTAAGGAGAGTAAATAATTCATCTTTTCAAGGTCTCTCCCTGTTTTCAAGCTACTGTGGTATACCACAATTAAAACTTTTTGTGCAAGAAACTTAAAGAGTCTGGATTAATTTTCAAAATATTCTTTTGATTTTTTTGAAATCTACTTATTTTGTAAATATATTGTTAAGTCATCTCATTGCCTTAAGCATCTGTAATAAACAGTCATTAGTTAGAGTTGAGACTAGCTTAGTTGTAACAACCCTGTCCTCTGTGGACAATACCACATCATCAAATAAGACACAAAACGCTCATTACTTTGAATGACATGTTTTGTCTTGTTTTCTTTTTCTCCTCTTATTTCCCCACCCATTTTCCTTCTTCCTTCTCCTTTGTTTCTTCCATTGTTTCCTCTTTTATTTAATTTCTTCTTTCTTCTTACCTGTTTTTGTATTTCAGGAAGTTCATTCAAAAAAATCTCCTGTTTCTTTGGATGACAGTGACATTGAAGCTCGCCTGAATAGTTGGAATCTTGGGGTAAAACCAGTATTTGTTTTATATGCATATTTGTTTTATAGGCAGAGTCATATTGGGTATAGAAAATATCTTAACTAATTTAATTCTATTCAGTGAACATTGGTTATTAAACATTTATTACTGTTTTGGCCCTGAAAGAATTTTAAGTAAGAGAATGTTCCAAGTAAATGTAAAATGTCCTTGACCAACTTTCTTGTTGATGAAATAAGTCAGGCACATTAAAATATCTAAATAATAATTGAGGATGACATATCACAAAAATACCAAACTAAATTATACACAAAGTAGAGTAGGAGTGTGTGTCACTTAACAGCAGGGGGCACATCCTACATTCTATGATGTCATCAGGTGATTTCCTCTTGTGTGTACACAAACCTAGATTGTGTAGGTTAACCACTGAGTGTCAACCTTATGACCTTATCAAGAAGTATGGTAAAGCAAGATGTATAAGGGCACTGATGGCTTAATAGGACAACTTAAAGTAAAAAAAAAAAAAACCTTTGTTATGATGCCTTTGATCCCCTTCAGTGATGGGAATTTTCAGTGCTATAATAATATGGAGACATCATTTTACAAGTGCTTTATTGCTCCTGATGTTGTATGGCTAGTGAATATGCTGTGGTAGAGGGAAAGAAGGGAATGAGAACATGAAGAAAGTCATTCAGATTAAAAAAAAAGAAAGAAAAACTCAAAGAAACGTCATGAGTGAGTAGCCTTGATAGACAGAGGTTTTCAAGTACAAATGTCACCATGGACATGACTTCTTTTCCAAGTTCTTGGTTTATTGGATAAAAGAATTTAAAAATTGACCTAGAAGGGAACTTGAGGAAGATTAATTGGAGTCCAGATGGGAAAAGGAGCCCTGATGATAGGCGAGACAAAGTGCAATCTCGGCAGTACCGTGGGTAAGGAGTCGGGACAGCATGGCCACTAGAAGTCAGGAAGGGGACAGGCCTGCAGTGACCGTCCATGAGCAGCTGCCCTGTAGTGCCATGGCATTTTCCAGAGGATGTCTACACACTGGTATTCATGTGCCCCAGGTGGCTTCAGAGGACTCCTTGGCATTCCCTTCTGCCCGATGGCCCTTCTCAGGAAGGGTGCAAGTGTTTGCATAGGTGGACAGGAGGAATTTAAGGCAACAGTAGACATGACAAAGATTTGTGAGTGTAAGTGAACCAAACTAGTTGTATGGGATTGTTTCTGCTTATTATTATCTGGGTATTGGGTAGTTAATGTCGATAGGCTGTCCTGTATTACATGTTAACTTGAGAATTTCACTGTTTCCATTTGCTCCTTGAGACAGACTCTCATTATGTAGCTTTGGCTGGCCTAGAACTCACTATGTAGATCAGGCTGGTCTCAAACTCTTAGGTAATCTCTGCCTCTGCATGTCGAGTGTTGATATAAAGGTGTGTTCTGTCATGTTGGCTGAGAAGCTATCCATTTGGATTTCAGGTTATAGTGAGACCTGGAGGCTTTTTTCCCCTTCATATTCTATTTTTCATATATGCTGTCAATTTGCTTTGAGGACATTAAACTGGATTCCAAATGATTTTCATGATGCTTTTGCCATTTAAGAATTTATATACCAGCACTGTAAGAATAAAAATAATTTAAAGTTTTAAAGATATGAAAATCAGAGGAATAAAGTTGTCTCAAAATATTAACATTGTTATATAGGCGGGGCCCTGAAATCTACCTGAAAATGGAAAGTCTAGATGCTCTCTAAATGGAATTGTTGAGTGTCATTGGCACTCAAAATTAAGAGTTTAGAATATTTTGAAATTTTGATCTTTGTAATAGATGTACTCTATTGGTAAAGTTTAGGCAAATATTCCAAATTTGAGACAATTTGACCTGATTATATCTTTCTTTTCTTCTATATGACTTTATAATATTTAAAATTTAAATAAAATTGGAACATATTATAAATTCTGTATGACTTACAGCATTGAATTTTATCTAAATTTATAAGCATTAGTTTTTCTTTTGCATTTGTAGTCTAAAATTGAAGTATTCTGCTTTTACTGGACAGCCAAGGTGCTCTCAGTTTGTTGCTAATATGAGTTCTTGACCAGAATTGTTGTATTCATATTTTGTTGCTTAGGCTACACTAAAACTTGGGTACCATTCAGCAGGTTTGTACCAGTTTCAGCCAGCTAATGAGTTGTCCATTTCTCACTCATTCTTGTTTTTAACAAAATGCTTTAGGCAAATTTTGCTAATGACATTATGATGGCTAGACTAGGTGGGAGTAGACACAGAGAAAGCAGACTAATTGCCCATTATGTGTTGAGAGTGCAGTGTGTGCTAGTGTGGCTGCTGTTGAATGGGAGGGGCAGGGAGGCAAAGCTGTGGAAGAGTAAAGAGAGTTCAGTGACCAACAGACTAAGATGTGGAGATATCGGCTTGGTCAGTTAATTGACTGTCAGGTAGAGGAACTTATTTTAAAACTGAATTTTATTTCAGACTGGTGGAGTTCTAAGAGATGGTAAGATTAATTGCAGAATTAAAGGCTTGGAGCTCATGAAATTCAAGGGCTGCAGGCATCTTTTGGACTCACTATAGTGGGGGTGTTGGCAAGATGCAAGAGCAGCTCTAGTTTTCAGGGGGTCCAGATAATAATGGGGCAGGTGGGGATGGACAGAGAGAGTATCTGTCCTGAGTGGACAATCAGAAGGGTGGAATTAGACGTGAAATGAAGGCAATGTGGGTCTCCTCTTCATTTTGGGAAAAGACTAGTTACAGAGAAAAGAGAAGTGGAATTGTTGGGCAGGAGGAGCGCAGCCTGGAGGAAGACATTTCATGCTGAAGGTGCAGGGATTGTTGCTGTTCGAGGGAAGCCCTGTTGCCAGCATGGGAGAGCACAGGAAACCCCACGGAAGGGCAGATGGCCGCTTCAGAGCGGCATCAAAGAAGAAAATGAACCCTGGTGCTTTTCTTTTAAACTTGCCTTTGCCCTGAGCCGTCTGGAGCTTTAGATGCACAGTTCTTAGAATTTTTTTTGTGATTATTTAGCTGTTCAGAGGATTAAATCTTTCGCATAAGAAAAAATTTAAAAAATATCTAAAATATTTTGATGCAATGCTTTAAAACTAGTCCTTCTTGAGAATTTGTTTTACCACTTGGTTATTTGTCAGATTTACAAATCATATAAAACAGAAAGGCTTTACGTTCTTGTAGACTTACAAGGCATGTACATTAACAGGCTAACCTGTAACTCTTGGTCAGAGTGGAATAATCTATTCAGTTGGTGAAAAGCTTGGGGTTGTCTTGAGTTCAGTTTTGTCTGTGAATGTCCAAATAGCTTTGTTTTCTTTGTTGTCTGAGGGAGCAGCTAGCAGCTAGAGTTGATCTGGGCTGTGAGGTAAGGCTGCATTCTTGACATTGCTGGCACCATTGTCAGTACCTTCTTTCTGCTGATGTAGTTCATGTTCTAGAATTTGTTAAATACATTTTTCTCAAAATATACTTTATACACAAATATGTTAATTTTTTCTAGTATATACTTCAAGTAGAGATTTTTAAAAAGTAGTAATGAAAAATTTATCTCTCATTTAAAAAATATTTTACTTTTCAATCATTAGTTTTTTTGCAGCCTTGCTTGTGGTTGTGATTGCTTAGTTCTTACTTTATTGTTATCTGACTATAATGCTTCTATAACCTTATCATCAGCTCTTTACATTCTTTCTTCTGCTTGGTCAGTGCATTGGTGATGCTCTCCATGGAGTTTTGTTTGATTTTATATTGGCCTTTTTATTTCTAGGTTTTCCTTTCAGAGATCATCTCTTCTTTCTGATTTCTTGGCCATGCTGCCAAGTTTCTGCCCATATCTTTCACTTCTTTTATACTTCACCGTCTGTTTATCTAAATCCTCATTAAGGTGGTTGCTCATTTTTAAAATTAGGTTTGAATTCTTAAGCATTCCATCCATTTAAACATCTTTGGATTCAGTTATTAAAAATCTGTGAACTTCTAGTGGGAATCAGATTCCTTGAGTTTTCATTTGACTTACGCTTTTGAGTGTCTGCTTGCACATCTGTGTGGATAGATGGGTCTTCTAGTTTTAATTAAAGGTCTTATTAATGAGCATCCTTTAGTTTCCAGTACCACTCAGAGAGGGGGAAAACTGCCATAATAGCAACAGCATACAAATAAAACAAATATAGAAATATAATTAAAGTCAGATAACGCAAGCTGCTTCATCATTCCAGGTGGTTATGAACTGCTGTGTGGGCACTGGGAATTGAACTCAGGTCCTCTGGAAGAGCAGCTAGTACTCTCAATTGCTGAACTATCTCCTTAGCTCCAATAGGTACTTTCTTATGGACTTCTAGAATGTGTTTATGAATTTTCTTTTATAAGTGGAGTAACTGACAAGCAATGCCAGTTACTATCATAAATCAAATTAGCAGGTATTCTCATCATTTTTCCTGTTTTCTATGGATTTAATTATATGAGAAAGTTACTATACTGACAGAATTTAAAGCTTCTACTACATGAAGGTTTTGATTTGCAATGCCAAAATTGTGGTTATTACTGTTTGTTTAAAATAAAAATAACACTTTGTAGGAAGATCAATTTTATCTTAAAATGTACTAATTACTCTTACACTGGGATTTAAATGATAATATTTGAGACCATTCATTCAGTTTTTTGTTGTCACTCCCCTGTTTTCTGCCATTGCTTTCAGGCTTCCTCTTCTTCTTACAGCACTTTCCCAAGCCTGTATTGGGAAGTAAAACAATATTCATAGTTTTATTTGAGAAACTAGTATTCATTTCTTTTAAAAGTGAGTATCAACTTCTGTTTCACACCCCAGTGAAATAACCCTCTTGCAGCCTAGCTCCTGTAACTGAAAACCCTGCCATAATATGGAGGTCAGCCACCTGGAGATACTGAAAATTAAACAGAGCAGGCCTATGGGAGAGGAACACTGTCACGGCTAATATAACATAGTGTTTCCTTGGCCTGTCTGCATATTTGCTTTTCTTCTTTAACTCTAGGGTAGGCAAAATTGGGGGATTGTGTTGCAGGCTTAGATGATAAAAATCCACAAGGGAACCAATCTTTTCAGCTAGAGGTCTAGGAAATAGACTGGGAGAGCCAGTGGGAATACTTCCTTTCCTTCTCCCTCCTTACCTCCCTCCCTCCTTCCTTTCTTCCTCTCCCTGGCCATGTCCCTAGTCCAGACTAAAACACTTTGTGGTGCAGTGGCAGTGGAATGGTCCTGTCTGTCAGGATGAAGCCAGGGAAAAGTATCTCTGTCACACAAAGAATCCTGGAAAGCAGGTTACATGTATTTCTCTTGTGTTTTTTCTTATCACTTGGCTGAGAGGGCTCAATCAATGGAGCTGTGTGATATCCAGGTTACACAGACTTTGAGGGGGCTCAGCATTCTGGCCTGTGGGACTGAGAAGGAAATGTTTAGTGCTAATGTGTGGAGTAATCTGAGAAAGAGGGGAGAAGAGAATTGTTTGTATAAAACAACACACATGTTGGCCCTTTTCCAAGGTATCTTTATTAGGAACACACTCAGAAATATAACAACATTTTAGAGAATTGAATTACAACTCAAACTATTGCTATAGTCCTGGATGGTTACCTCTATGATAGCTTTGTAGGGACATGGACAATAGAACTGATATTAAAACTGTTTTCCACAGAAGGGATAATAGAATTTGTAAGTAGCTCTAAAACCTGCCAGTTGTCCACTGAGAAGCAAACCATCCTTGTCAACATTTTTGAGTCTTACTACCTGACTATAATGATTGTAATTACAACCCCTTGGATAAAGAAATCAAACTAGGGACCAATAACAGACATGATGTGGGCTAGAGCTCTTGACCAGCATCCACACAGCTCTTGATTGGAAACTGAGAGAAGAGAGAGGACTCCAATCTTCTTGGTCACATTTAGGTTTAGTTATCACCAAAGCATAAAACTGGGCACGATGGTGCATACCTACAACACCAGCACTTGGGAGGCAAGGGCAAGAGAGATAAGAGTTCAGGGTCATCCTCAGCTAGACCTTGAGTTTGAAGTCAGCCTGGGCTGTATTGTACTATGTCTTAAAAAGCATACCTGGAAATTCCACAAATATTTGTCAGTTAAACAGCATACTTCTGGAAAATCCAGAAGTAATTAGAAAATATTTTAACTTAGTAAACAGTGACAAATCAGAATCTGTGGGATCCAGCTAAAGTAGATCTCCATGGAAAATTTATAGCATGGAATACTTATGACTGAAAAGAAGGTAGAGAGTCTTATCCTTTGAATTAGCAGCATTAGGAACTGCACAGACCTGCTCTCTAGCTAAGCAAGCACAATTGGTAAGAAATATGAACAATATCTGGAAATCATCCTAAGGACACAGAGCGAATGATTCCATACTTATTCAAGAAAACCAATGAAAACTTCTTGAGAGTAGCAAAGCTCCGTGGCACTCGGGCCTTGACTTAGTATCATTGTCCCCTGTCCCTCCAGCTCAGCATTATGGAAGTCGCATCCTCACTGGGTGTGACCAAGAAGGTAGGAGTTCTCTCTCTTTCCTCAATTGCCAATCAAGAGATACTGTATGTCCCAGGGAATGGTATGCAGACATTTTGTAGCCATTTGGAGTCTGAGTTCAAAGGGTAAGCTTCTGGTGAATGTAGCTGAGTGATGGGTTATGGGATGCCTTTCTTCACTCAGCCCGCCTTTGTAGAACATAGCCTTCTATTCGTAGGGCAGATATTACATCAAGGGTGGCAAGCCAAGAAGACTAAGGGTACTGTTTCTACATGGTGCCCATAGATCTAGTCTGGGGCCCAGGCAGTCCAGAACTGTGAGATAAGTTCTCATGAAGAACTCAGTGTATTGGAAACAGTGTAGAGGAGATCAAGCCTAACCAGGATCAAGAATATAATGGAGCTTTCAATGGTAAACTGAGCTAAATATCCAATTTAACAAAAATATAAAGAATGGCAGTACCTAAATAGAGATAGCCCTGCTAAAATCAATCTCATACAAAGATGATTATGTGTATTGTCAATATTGTAATTTCTGAAGAGTGACACCAAGTCTTTACACTGTGAATGAAACTATACGAAAGTAGTCTGGCTAAACTATGAAATAATTAGACAAGTAAGTAGCAACAATTACTTCTGGGCAGAGTAGTCAGAATCTGATATATTGGAAAATATATAGTTTTCAAGAAAGCATACAAGACATACATACAAAGAATTAACAGTGAGTGACCTGGACATGTGGAAAAAAATCAGGTGGCAGAAGCCTTTCAGGGATCCAGAGGCTATATTTAATTGATTTCAAAGCAGCCATTATAAATATATTCAAAAAACAAAAGCAAACTATCTGTAAAGAAGCAAAGAATGCAGTTATCACCATCAAATAGGAAAGAAATTCTCTGTAAAAAACTAAATATATATAAACTGTGGAATTTAATATATAAAACAGAAATAAATAAAGGAAAAATAAACATTGTTTCAGAGAACATGGGATGCCCTTAAATATATCAGAATAACATAAGGATAATGGAGGTACTAGAATGAGAAGAGAGGGAAAAAGGATCAGGAAATATATTTGAAAATATAATGCCTGAAAAATTTCAAATTTGTTAAAAAAAAGATCTGTGTATTCATAAAACCCAGTGACTTTCAAGTAAGGCTAGACACAAAGATTATCCATGCATAGACACATTGCAGTAAACATATTGCAAGAAAAAAATCATGAAAGCATCAAGAGAGGAAAGAACAAAGTACTAAGTCATCAAACTGTCTAAAGAAACCAGAGCAAAGAGGACAAGCTAACCCAAAGCAAGCAGATGAAGGAAATAGTACAGATTAAAATAGAAATAGAAGAAGTTGGACATAGAAAAGCATTAGAAAAAAAATAAAGCTAACAGCTGGATCTTTAAATGATGAATAAACTTAACAAGCTTTTAGCCAGACTGACTAAGAATAAAAAATAAGCTTGCTAATATTAGTAATGAAAGAGGGGATAGACTACAGAACCTACAGATGTTCAGTGTCAAATAAGGAATTACTGCAGATAACTCTGTGGGCATAAATTTGTCTGTAGATAAAAGGGACAGAGTCCTTCAGCAACCTGAACTCTCTAAAAAGAGAAGTCTGAAGAGTTGTACAGCTATTAAGTACAACGAACCTGTAGTTAAAAATCTTCCACTGAAGTAACTCCAGTCATGGATGATTTATTCTGATGTATCTAATGAAGCAGTTAAGGGAGAAGTAATATCCGTCACAGTCTTTTCAATAAGATGGAAGTTTCATTTGTGTGACCAGTGTTAGTACTAAACCAGAAAACACAGAAATAATTGGTAGAGCTCATATTTGACAAAGACTTTTATTTAGAATGAATGAAGAATCCTTGCTAAGGAAATCTAATGAAAAGAAAGACAAAGGATGCTATGAAGAGATACAACTATATCTGTTCAATAGTTTTAGCAAACAGTTGACAGTATTAAGTGCTGATGAGGATGAGATGCAACTGAAACACATGTCTTTCTGCTGGGAGTGCAAAATATTACTTTCTAAAGCTGGACATCTTCCAAAGGAAGTAAAATATTTGTCATATAACTCAGGAGTGTCTCACTGAGGGTTGATTTAAGTAAGATGAATGTGTATATTCAAACTAAACCTTCATACAAGTATTTGTAATAGCACCCCCTTTTATTTTACAATTGACTAAAAAACAAAGAGCTCTAAATACTTCTAAATAGAGAATGGATGAGCTGGTGGTATGTGTATGCATACAATGGAGTTTGCCTCAGTGATAGAAAGAATTGTTATCAGGCCATACAAAAAAGTGGATGATTTTCAGAAAGTGTGCAGAATGAAAGATGCTAGACTAAAGTCTTCAGAGACTTAAAATGCTATTTAAGTTAGACTTAATTAATGTAAACAAAAGATTATTGGGCTAGAGGTCAGAGCCGTACTCAGTAGATTTTAATGGTTTACTACAAGTATATGCAAGCACCTTAGAAGTTTGAACTCTTTGGATTATACCTGTGCTGGTTGTTTTGTTTTTGTCGACTCAACACAAACAAGAGTCATTGAAGAAGAAGAAATTTCAGTTGAGAGCATGCAGTCATCAATTGGCTGAATAATGATCGATGGGGGAGGGCCCAACCCTCTGTGGGCAGTGGTATCCCTGGTCAGGTGGTTCTGGGTTGTATAAGAAAAGCAGGCTGAGCAAACCATGGAGAACAAGCCAGTAAAGCAACACCCCTCTATGGCCTCTGCATCAGCTCTTGCCTCCAGGTTCCTGCTTTGAATTCCTTCTCTGACTTTCTTCCTGATAGACTACAGCTGTCAGGGTCAATAAGTCCTTTCCTCTGAGAGCTGCTTTTAGTCATGGTGTTTATCACAACAGCAGAAGGTAAACTAAGATGGCACCATTGAATGGATTTGCTAAAACTCAATGGTCTTCATTCACAAAAGTTTAAAATGAGCTGTCAGCCCTGGGTATTCTCTTGTCTTTTTATTTATTATTTGAAGAAAAACAAAATAAATCATTTGTATTCCTGACCTACACATGCACTTTTAATTTTTTAACTTATTATGCCTGAAAAACCTGGAAGCCTTTCAGGACAACTAATTTTTGTTTATGTAGAATTTTTCCTATTAAAAGTCTTTATTCACTTTGAGTTACCTTTTGAAAGAGGTCAAGAAATAGCCAGGCATGTAAACCAAAATGTAACTCCAGCATTTGTGAAGCACAGGCAGGAGGATTGGCATGAGTCTGAGGCTAACCTATGCTACAGAGTAACCTTGTCTTAAAAAAAAAAGAAAGAAAGGAAGGAAGAACGAACACAAGCTGTTAAGATGACTTCATGGGCAAAGGCACTTGTCAAACCTCATGCCCTAAGTTTGTCCCCAGGACGCTCATCATGGAAGGAGAAACCAGCTCTCCCCAGTTGTCCTCGTACTCCACACGCACACTGTGATGTGAACATACCCCCCCCCACAAGTTAATAAACCACATTGAATACACCGAAAAAGAAAAGTGGTTTTGAGATTAGAGAAATTATTATAGCTGATATTTTATCTTAAAAAAGAGATGGCAGTTTCTAAAAATAAGAAGAAATATGGTTATAAAACAGAGGCGTAGGAGAAGAACTTTTTTTTTTT